>AZIM01000844.1:194283-208899 GCA_000516915.1 Ophiophagus hannah
TGCACGCTGGGGAGCTGCTCTTCTGGTTTCTGGCACTCCCACATGCATGCGCCAGGGAGTTGCTCTTCCAGTTTCCGGCACTCCCGCGTGCATGCAGGCGTGGTCCTGTTTCAGCATTCGGTGCCGAAAAGGTTCGCCAACACTGACCTAGCTCATCTACCTTAAGGATCTACATGGATGTCATGATGAGAGCAAACCTTTTCAAACCTAAGATTATCATGTCAATAAACCATATGGCAATAAATAAATCTCACAATCAAATTGAAGAACAGTGTACCAGGTTTCAGATCAATAGCTTCTCTTATGTCTGCAGTCCAGATCGTTTTATGTTAGTATGGTGGCTTGAGTTGGGAGAAAATGAAGAGAAGCAGCAACATACAAGTAAATATTTGATGGCAGAAGGCACACAATGGATGTATGAGTTTTAAAAGAGGTCATGATAGGAAAGGTGTAGAATATGGCTGGCAAGGAACTATATGTGAACCACTGCCAGCTTTTGACCTTTCAAATATATTTCAGGTTTCCTGCTTTATTAAGGAGGAATTGTGTTACAGTAAACGGTATCCCACCTTTATTCAAGTCTAAGAGAACTCTATTTCTTTACTCTCTTCAAAAGGGAATTGCTTAAAATTGCATTGTGGTTTTATTTGACAAATTATTGGTTTTCAGCCTAAATTCATTATATATATATTTTACAAGCAGCCTATTCATGTGCGTGTTGAAACAGTCCAATTAGACTTCTAAACCAGGGTTTTTTTATGTGGAGCTGAAAGCATGCAATCCTTAACCTATGACTGTAATGGAGCCTGCCTGTTATGGTCACAAATGGTGACATCCATGAAATGAGACGTGCTTAGCACACACCCCTCCCATCTCTGTTCTCCCAGATGCCCCTGTTAACATGAAGCGCTAAGACGGTTAAGAGGAGCATGAGATGCTTCATGGGTGTGGGAGTTCCTGGGAGGCCTGTCACCCAGCTGGGACCATAAAGGAGGCAGACAAGCAGCAAAAAGCTTTGCAAAGCCAAAAGTAGCCTAGCAGGGAGGAAGAGCTCAGCTAGCTTAGGGCCTAGCGCTATGTTCCAATGCCAGAGAGGCTTCCAAACAAGCCTCTATGTTTGGCCGATGATGAAGCCATGCTTGTGGGCGAGGCCTCTGCCCCAATGAGCTGGCTGTCAGGAGACTGCAAACTTCTGGCTTCTTGCTGGGCTTTGGGAAACTCAGCTACCTGCATGTAAGGGTGGCAGCTTCCCAAAACCTTTTTCCTTGCTTGACCTTCCCCTTTCCTCCTTCCCCCAGAAACCTCTATTTCTTCAATTGAAACAACAACAAAAAAACTTTTGTTTATTTCTCTCCCCCCACACACTCAAACTAAACCAGTGGTGGCTAACCTTTTTGGGCTCCTGTGCCGATAAATTGCACACATACTTGCACGCACGCGCTCATGTGTCAGCACCCAGAAGGCAATGCGCGCAGGTCCCCCCATACCCCTGTGCATGCACGCACGACCCCCCCATGCACCGCACAACTGTGAATGCATGAGTGACCCTCCTGTGCGCACCACGTATCTCTGAACATGCGCGAGCATCTCCCGCACACACACCCCGCATGCAGACCAGATACCCAACAATCAGCTGTCGGGTGGACGGTGTGCATGCATGCGCAATAGACCTGCTCTGGGCAAGGGCTCGTGTGCCGGCAGTAATGGCTCTGCGTGCTACTTCCGGCACGCATGCCATAAGTTTGCCATCACGGAACTAAACTCTCCATCTCTGCTTCCAATCCTGATTCTTTTCAACCACTTCATTTGCTAAATTTACGGGATGCCTGGAAAGAGGGCAACAAAATCTGTAAGTTACTTACCTTGATGAGTGACTGCCAGGCTGAGGACAAGCTGCAGAAGGAGCAAAGAGGGAAGGAAGGAAGGAAGGAAGGAAGGAAGCAAAGAAAACCTTTCTGCAGCTTGTTTGCCTTGAGTAGCTGATTGAAAACTGGGCTCTAAAGAAAAAAGCATTGCAAACATGCACCAAATGCCCATGCAGAAGAGCACTGTATCTCTTTGCTCCTGTGTATGGGTCCTAAAGATGGTCAGGCAAGCAGCAAAAACCTTGGAAAGGATTGTGGTCTTTCAATAGCCAGGTGATTGGGGCAGAAAACTCTGAAAACACTTGCCATTCCTGCAAGGAACTGTCAGAGCCCTGACAATGGTGGCTGCCTCCTGTAGGCATGGGGAAGCACTGTGGGGATCTCATCAGGTCAGGATAGATGGGGGAGGGGATAGATAGATGGGGGGGTGCTGCCATGGCCCTATGGCTGTAAGGGCAAATGCAGCTGTCATATTTGAAACAGGGTTGTAGGAAGCTTTTTTGAGGAGGGGTGAGGTCCTAACTTCAAACAATGTTAAGTGACTGGTCGTATCTCAAGGTTACTCTACTACTTACTCATGAAAATCTTTGCCTTCTTTTTCAGTGACGAACTGAGATACTGAGGTAATTAAAACTGCGGCAGTATGTTCAGCGTAGACGACCTTCTGATTTCTCATGGATACAAGCAATCCAAAAATCCTACCAATTCATCTGAAGATCCAGGTGACAAAAATCAACATGAAGATACTGGTAGGCAGTCTGATCAGGCACCCTGGAATGGTTTACCAGTCCATCCAGGAGCCATACCAAAGACCAATAAAGGAAGAACATATCACACTAATGATGAGAATTATCTTGTAATCAAAGGGAGGCCAAGGAATGCCCACCAGGAAGATTTCTCAGGTCCAAGAAACATGCAAAGAAGGTGAGTATTTTTTTAATTTGATCAGCTGTTTGTCAAACAATGTTGAAGCGCAGGCACCAGGAGACTTAATTGTTTTAGTTTCAGATAATTGGGATTTGTATGCCACCCTATCTCCCAAAGGACTCAGGGCGGCTCACAGACACTAAGAACATATAATACAAAAGTTAAAAAAAATATTAAATAAACATCCCAATCACAGATTAAAACTAAAAACAGACAAATAAAATCCCACCCCCATCAGTCCAGGTGTTGAAAGCATCATAAGAGGGAGTAACACGTGCTTCACCAGGTTAATTCTACACTACATTTATCACATTGAGAGAAAGTGTGGCCAGGTGGTATGGGTCCCTACCTCTTTAATATTAATAATTTAGGCAAGGTTAATAAGCACTGTTATGTTTTTGCATATATTTGGACTTGGACAGTCAATTCTCCAGATATCTTCAAGAAACACTGAAGAAAAACAGCCAGTTTTGCAGTAGTTTAACTGTTACGTGTGTAATCCTATTTGGACCACAGTTTGCAGCCTTTACAAAAAAAAATGCAGTATGTCCTCTCCATTTTGCTCTGTATGCAGCCAAAATATTTAATTAAAATATGAAAAAGGTCTCAAGAATTTCCCAAATAGCTTCTCAGAATTGATGAGTGTACTTGCCTCAGCTGCAGAATTATTTTTTCAGCACTGCAAAAGCTTTGAATGGTCTCTGCAGAAGGCAATTGATAAGCGAGATCTACCTATACTTTCTTCTGATTATGGAATCCCTTACGAACTGCCTTGTGCAGTGACCATTCAAAGTTATGATGATGCTGAAAAAATAACTTTGCAACCAAGGCATGCAGTTATGACTTTCACAGCATCTGTCTCTGAGTCGGATGTTTGCCATTATAGTCCTATGCCTGACCCATATTTTTCTTCCCTATTTAGAGATTGTCTAAACAGGTGATCTCTTTAAACAATTTCTCCTGTGCTTGACCTGTTTTCTATGCCTCATTCCAGAATGGAGAAGTGCAGAGGAAGGGATTAAAAGAGAGTAAGCAGGCACAGGCACACAATGAGGAAAATACCAGGCTGTTTGTGTAGTATTGTGAAACATTAATTCCTTTCTTGTTAATTATTGCAGCACTGGAATGAGCATTTTCAGAGGATATAGAAAAGGAAAGCCTAGTCATGGTCATTTCTCACTTGGTGACTGGTCCCAATTGTGGTTGCTAAGCAAGGACTACCTCAATTACAAGGACTTCCATATAATTATCTTAGCACCATTTTATTTTAGATTCGAGATTTACAGGACCATAACTCCTCCATGGAGTCAAGGAAAAAAATCTTTTCTTTGTGATAGTCTTAAATTTCCAGAAAGAAGCAAAAAGAATGTTTGTTTACATGTAAAATAAATAATATTAAATAAAGTTGTGACTGGCTCCTAAATTGAGGTGTTAAAGAAGCTCTAATCTTTTTAGATGCTTTTAACTCTAAATTTTAGACTATGTCTGTTTTTGAATCATCTACCTTGAGGAATCAGTCAATCAATAAAAGATAGCAAGATAAATATACCATATTTGATGCCAAAATACTTTTATAGGAAAAAAAGGCTTGTTCGTATGATATCAAAAACTGAACTCTGAACTTTTTTGATTGTAACTAAAAACCTGTTATGACTTTTATGTAAAAAATGAAATAGATTCATGATTTATGCTTTTGATGTTTAGACAGGAGACATTATAGAAAAAAGAATTGTAACTTCAAAAAGAGAGGTTAAATATAATTATAAATATGTTTTATATTACACGTACACCAGTTAAACCTCAGCAGCTTTGTTACATCCTGCAAATCTGGCCAAATCTTTTCCTAGATGGATCAAATGACTGGGAGATTTGTATTATCAGAAAGCAAGGAAATTAGAGCAATAAACAAGAATTGGGGACCAACATTGCAGCTAATTTCCAAATAATTTAATCTGTCAATTTATAATATTTGTAATCCGCATGATTTATCAGTTACATTTAGTAGGTTTATTGTTTGGGGTGGGGTGGGGAGAGGGACTGTTTTGGAAATGTAAAAAAGTAAGGTTGACTTAGGAGAAGAAAACAAAAAATGCCCTAGAGACATATTAATATTGAAATCTACATGATGTTATTAAAAGCAGGAAGTCTCAAACTGAATTTCACTAAAGCAAATATGAGCCACTCCTGGAGGTCCTGTTTAAGCCAGTGGCCTTGTCATCACTTTATAAAATGTGTTGCTGCAGCTTCGTACTTGCCTGCAGCTAGATACAAATGCATTTTTGAACTGAAACAACCTGCACACGAAAGATTGCCCATTTGGAGAAATATTATGTGATTGTTCTGTTGCACCTACTTATCAGCTAATAACAAAGTTGTAGCACATTATCTGTTTTAAAAGACTAATGCAGAAAATGCAGATCACTCTCGGTCAGAGCCAAAAGGATTAGCCCTGATGTCTTCTCTGCTTGCAATTTTTGTGGGGGTTTTAAATGTGAAAAATATTTCATGTAAAATTGACCCAATTTAAAAAAGGTAGCTGCTCACAGTTTTTAAGAAAAAGTTCATTTCAAAACTGTTATAAGACATTTTCAGAGAATTTGCTTGATGTGTAATACATGTTATGACTGAGGGAATTATTGAATGAGTGATTCAATCGTGTGAGTGATTGAAGAAAGCAGTAAATTGGGAGGGCGGCTGTTGAAGATGGTTGAAACTATAAATGACTGCAGCCACCCTGCTGAAATGTTTGGCTAACTTAAATAAAATTAGCTGTTTACTTGGTAAATTTAATCCTTTGTTTCTGCTTGAAGGAGAAAAGGAAATGTTTATGTTGTATGTAAAAAAAGTTTGATACATGGACAATGGGGGAGATCAGTATTTGTATTACATACCCAGGTACACACACTTTTTCCTGGCTCTGTTTCACATTTTGTTATCTTCTGTAAAGTATGATTTGTGATAGACATACACATTCACACACAATATATTCAATATTGATTTTATTAAAAAATTGGCAATGCTAGGAAGATAACATGTAAGAGAAGGGTGGTTTTGGGTTGGTTGTTTCTTTGTTGCTTATTTTTGTTTTTGGAGATGAAATTGTCTTAAATTTAAGATTTTAAATTAACATCCTCCTTCTAGATAAATATGTAATATTATCTTGCTTGCCAGCATATACTTCAAAGTGAGAGGAAGAATTCTTTTTTAGTTTATACAAAATTTAGTTCACACTATCCAAAATTATGGTTCTGTTGATTTCCTTCATTGCCTTGAACTTCTAAACATATATCAATACTGTGAGGAAAACCTTTTTTTTTCCCCAGGGGTCATTGGAAGGTCAAGCTAATGAACAAAGACTTACATTTTAACTGCATACACTGAAAATACTGAATACTGTCATAGTTCAGGGAATATAACTGCACAGGTTCTAGCCCCTCTTTGACATCCCACAGATGTATACCTTCTCAAGCATCTCTGTTTTTATTTTGCTAAAGTATTCTGACCTCTTTTTTTATTGTTCGGTTTGCCATAAATTAAAAATTGGGCATGGTTGCATGTCCCTAACTGACATCTTAGGATTGCAAAAGAACAAAGTTTACTGGATGGCAGGCTGTCCTGAAAAAAAGAAGTGTATAGTTAAGAATAATTTGTGTTTTAAAATCTGTTCCAGGTTCACAACTGTAATTCTTTATTAATTTTAAGAAGCTATATCTCGGGGTGGAAAAGTGTCTATCTATGTGGTAAAAAGTAACATAGCAGTTTCCTATCATATAAACATGCTGAAGAAAGAGAGGCATATTAATTACAAAATATAGTTACAATCCAAACTCTTTTGTGGTTTGTTGTGAAAAGTTCTGTTTTTCGGAAATATGAAGAAAATAAGTTGAGTGTCTCATGATTGTGGCTGGTTCAGATTCTTTACTAACTTAGATCCAGAAAAAAGAAAACATTTACAAAACTCTCTTCACTGGTACTTCCTTTCATTTGCAGGCGTTATGACCAATCACAGCTAAATAGGTCTTCGTACCCCAAAAAAGAAAAAGCTTTTGCTCTTTGGAAAAGACAAGGCCAAGATTTCAGTGGTCATGTTTATCCCGACAGAGTAGACTTTGAAACAAGAGAAAAGGCTACAGCCTGTGCCTTGTTTGAAGGTGGAAACAAAAGTCAGTGGGAGGTTGAAGAATTAAAGAATATGCGGAGTAACAAACGGGAGACCATGAAACCTCCTGGTGACTACAGAAGACGAAGTTTGAAGACAGAAACATGGAAACAACCAACTGCATTTGGACGATGTGAGCCATATATTGATAATAAAGAAAGCCTGCATCAAGATGTTTATTTAGAAGGCCGAAACATTGCGGCTTCCCATGTTAAGAATAAACCCCGGTCTTTCCCAGGATTTCTTTCACCAGAGAATGCCAACTCTGCTGAAATTCCTGCTATAACCAGCAGTAAACAGCATAAAGTAAAGCCTGAGTTGGAAAGTTTGAAATACTCTGATCCAGCAACTAGGCCCAAGTATGGCAGACCCCTGAAGCCTCCTTCATATGAATTTCATCAACAGAGTAGGGGAATTGTGGAAACCAATCCACCACAGGAAGAACAGGAAAGACGTAAAACCACTTCCTATGTGACCAAAGTTGATGAACCAGGTCAAGATCCTAGCTTAAAGCCACCAGTGTACAATCCTCCTCCATGTTACAAATCTCCTGGTCAGCAAAGTAAGAATCAACATGTACCTGAAGAAGTGTCTGACCACACTGAGTGCTTTGTTAAGGAAATGCAGGTTTTAGAGCAGAGTATTTGTATTAGTGCTGAGTCTCCAGTCAATCAGCTACAAATGGAAGAGGAAGAGCAGATTTTGTATAATAGTAAAACACAGATGAAGTGTCAAGAGAGACATCAGTCTTCTGTTCAATATATTCCTTTTGATGACCCACGAATACGACACTTTAAAGTAATACATCCAGCTGACCATCAGATGGAAGACCAAGCAGAAGATGCAAATAAGATAATCTTCTATAAAAATTCTATGGATCAGGAGTTCAATAATTCACATGTCTATGTACAAGACTCAACAAATTTTGCTGTACAACGCAGCCCAGTCTCTGGTAGCAGCAGATGGTTGGTGGAATCCAATGCAGATCAGGATAGTTGTGCCTTGTTCACCCAAAAAGGCTCTTATGACACAGGCAACAATCTGAATACCCAATTCTCTAAGGTCTGGCCATTTGCTCAAAGCCCAGGTGCAACAGAAGTCTCCTCTGAGATACTGACGAAAGTGAAAGCCTTTGAACCTGGAACAGAAATTCAAGACAAAAACCATTTAAAGAAAAAAACAAACGAAACTATGTTTTGCTTGGTGTCTGTCCCACTTCAATCTGAACTGCCAGTTTCTTCCAGTGAGAAGAATGGACTGGATAGCAATAGAGATCTAAAAGATCAGAGTTTCCTAAGTACGTCTTCTACTGATTTGGAGCTCCAAGCCCTTACAGGAAACATGCTTGATAAGAATGTGTTAGAGACACAAGATTTTCAGAGACTAGAGTTCAATCAAATGAATGATCTCAGTGGCAAGCAGCCTCCAAAGCCCAAAAAATTAGATTATGCTGGCTTATGGCCATGCAGTAGGTACAAGAACCAGCAAACACAAACTAGTTTCAGAGAAGAACCGCCAATTCAGCAGCATCTTCATGGGTCACAACTTAGGAAACCAAACACACTGACCAATGGCCACTTCTTAAAGTACGGGTCATCTACTACGGAATCAGCCCTGAGTAGTTTACCTACTGATAACTGGAAAGGTAGACCAATTCCTCCCCCTAGGAAAGCTCAACTTAAAAAGCCCGGCAAACCTGAGCATCCTAGGAGTGTAGTCAAGCCCCAAACAGGCCAGAATGAGTTGCGTAATACATCTATAGGGCTTCCTGGGAGGAAAAACAAACCCAGTTTTGCCTGTAATGAAGAAAGGAAATCGCCTTGCAGTGTCAAAGAAGCCTTTGGGCAGTTTCTTTTAAAGCCTGTTAGCCGACGTCCTTGGGATGCAATAAGTGAATTGGAAAGTTTTAATAAGGAGATTCAAAAACAAGAAGAAAGGACTGAAGATGATAAAAAGATTGAGCAAAAGCAAAAGAGAGAAGGGAAGAAAATTAAAAAGCCAGAGGGAAAAGCATGTAGAGAGGATGATCGAAGCCAAGAATATGGATGTAGTGCACAGACGAGAAAGATAAAACCAGTCCCTTCTATGTTTAAAAAGGGAACCGATAAAAGTAAACCGGAAATTGAAAATGTTTCTAACATCTCAGATACAAGAGTTGCATTTAGTGACTTTAGGAATGTTAGATCAGCGACAAGAGAAATTGATAAATCAGTTGGTCTAAAACAAAAACAGGAAAATGTGAGAAAGGTTATTAAACAGGCTTCTGGTCTGCATCCAATGAAATCAAATGTTTCTAGTCACTCGGACAGTCAAAATTCTTCTGTCCCATTCAAAAGCATTAATTCTAGGGAAGCACGTGTTGAAAACCATAAGAGTAAGGATTATGATAAGCTCAAAAAGGCAGCAGGCAGGAATATTTCTGCTTCAGAAACCTTATCTCTGGCACCATTATTTTTTAAAAGAAGGAACCAAGGGCGCTCTGAGTCAAATTTGAGAACTGTTGGCCTGGATGTCAAAGATGGAATAAGTGTTCCTGATTTTTCTACAAAGAACATTCCATCAAATGAGTTCCTTCAGGCAAGAGCAGCTAGGATCCTGGGCATAGAGGTAGCTGTGGAATCTCTAACAGCTGATAATAAAGCTCTTCTTGATGAAGATTCTGACTCAGATAACATGGCACAGAGAAGTGAATTGTCAAACAAAAAGATGATAAGGGCTGAAATAAAAGCTTCTTCCAAAGGAAAGCCTAAAAGCAGCTGGCCAAAAAGCACTTTCATTGGAGAAGACATCTTGGGATCAGTCAAAGAGCAGTGTAGTGGAAAAGGAAAGCTGACCCGTGAATCGTCTTTTCGGTATCATCCTGATCCTAGCAAATGCCAGGAAGATGGTTCTTACTGTCTTGAATCTGCTAAACTTCCTCTTGCTGAAAGAAAATTGCTCCCTTCAAATGTAGAAAAGAAAACTAGAAGCACTTCGAAGGTAACTCTGCCCAGGCAAGGCAAAGTTGCCTCTGCTGTAAGCCGAGCGGACATGGATCGCTTAGCACGGATGAAAGAAGTTGATTCAGTTTCTCGCATGAGACGTCTCAGCATAAAGAATGCCGGATCTGGTGAGGATAGAGATGAAGACAACAAACAAGTCAGGGAACCAGAAGGGAAAGGAAGTCATTCCGCCATTGGCTACACTGAATTTCTCCACAAACCACCCCAAGGCAGTTGTGTTTCCAAGCGTATAATCTCACTGAATGAAAATGAACGTTTAGACAATAGGATTACAAAGAAATGTGGAATCTTACCTAGTTCAGGTAAGATACAAGTTTCTTCAGGATTTGTATGGTGAGTGCATTATTAGGAGATACATACATATTTTCCCAGTGGGGTCTTAAAAAGAAAATGTAATTTCCTGTTTGAGTCTTAGGTCTGAATTCTGCAGTTGCAATTTCATTTTTGGCAAGCAAACAGGAGATAGTCAATGGTTAGACAGGTACCCTATCAGGTAAACCAGCTGTTTTGGGCTTGGTCCTTTCCACGTGCTCAGTCTTATGATTTTAAGCTCAAATAACTTACAGTTTTGCCTGCAATGTTCACCCATCATGCTTTCCAGAAATGAATAGAGAGAAGGAAACATTTGGATCATCTGGGGCTTCATTTAAAGTAAAAACAGTTCCCCACATGCTGAATCTAAGATCTTATAAAAACCAGGTTCTCCATTTTCATATTTTCATAGAGTTGTTAGTTGCCTTCAGACTCTTAGAGTAAATGTCTAAAAGCTGAAGGTTCTCTTAGAACCATTCTTCCGAATAGTTCCATATAATTTTGTTTCTTTTTATTATTACTTATCTCATATTGTTTATTCCAACAGTGGTTCCATATTACCTTCGAGTAGGGGAATCAGTTAGTTTAGCTTAGTTCTTTTATTTATTTAGTGTATAAGAATTGCTTTAATCTGATCTTCCATCATTCCTAGCAAGATGACTAAACATCACAGAGAAGATGGGAGGTGGAATTTAACATTCCTGGCAGACAACAGATTGGGGAGGATGCCTTAGAAACTTGGTTGTGTATTAGCCAGATATTCCATTTGGGGTTTGAACAAAGGTGAGGGATTCCAGTAACTGAGGGAGGCAAGATTGAGAGCAAGATTCAAAGGTGTGTTCCAAACAGAATGTTTTAATGACATGTGCTTTAATTAATTTTCTTAACCTCTTTACAGTCTGTTAGGTAAAGAATAATCATATGTGATCTACAATACGGGGCGAGTTTTTCTCTCTTCCCCAATAGTGATCCTGTTACAAAGACATTTATATTTTTAAGGAATGACTTCTAAGGTAACTATAAAAAGTAGCTATAATTTTAGAATGAGACAGTTGACTTCCAGAAAAGCCACAATGCAGAGATTGTCTATTTTACACAGTATGTTGTGTTTTAAGAATTCTCTGAATCCTTTAAGTGCTTTTCTGCTATCCTTTATCAGCAGGCAAACTTTAATATTTTTTGTTGACATTCCTTAGTTGTAAAATGAAAGCATATATTTACTTTGTCAACAAAATGCTTTAGTATGAATTTTAATTTTTTTTCATGCTCACAATGGCTCTCTAATACAAATAGAATATAGAAGCTTAAGAAATAATAAAAATCCTATATAGATATAATTGTTATGAATTGTTAGTACTAATAATCATGCTCACTTCCTATTTTACAGAGGTCTATGATCCGAGCCGGGTTGAAAGGGTGTGATACAAAAAGAACTGGCTTTCAAGAGATTTCAGATCTTTGTGAGGCAGTTTTCTAAGTGGCACCATGTGGAAATATCCTTAAGCCTCAATGTTTAGAGCGTGTTGGTAGAACATCTTACCTGCTGGAGGAGGAAAACAAGTCTTTATAGAGAATGTATGCTTTCTTGAACTTGCATGAGTGTGTGTGTATCTGTGCACGCACAAAGATCTCTTAATCTGGAACCATCTGTTTTTCAAAGCATTAAGATTTAATGCCTCTACTAGTCATGGACTGCCCATTTTTAAACTGAATTGAATAGTGTTCAGTCAGAATGGTAAACAGAATTTGGGAGGGACTCAGGGAAAGGGTTGCTTATTTCTCTGTAAAAAATGTAAAAAACAGGAGAGATTAAGAAAATTATTTTTGAAGAAAGAATGTGAATTTCTAAGTTTAAATATCCAAACTTCTGAACTCTCGGCCTTGTTGAACATTGGCCACAAAACGGGTTGCAAGAGAACCACTGTTGCCTTTTCAGTTCAAGGGGATTGCCCTGCCAACAGGACTGAATGCCGACTGACCAACTGTGAAATCAATTAGGACTTGGTCTGAAACGGCTTTGAGTGGAATTTCTTTCTACTTGCATGTCAAGACAATACAGACAAATGCACCCTTGGAGGAGATGAACCCAAAATATGGCAGATCATTTTGCAGCCTCTGATCGAGTCAAACCAGGATCAACTCCACTTTGACTGCTGTTCTCACTGTTGTGTAGTTCATTCTGTTTCCTTTTTCTCTTTGTAGTTTGGGCCCAACATTCTATGCACTACCATCTTGCTTGTTTGTTACAGCACACATCCTTTTCTAATCCAAGCAATCTTTTTGCAGAATGTGATGTAATTTTCTATTATGTGGGCAGTTGACCAGTTTTTTCATTGGTAAGATCTCCCCCGCCTCCCGCTCTTCTAGGTGAGTTTTTCAAAGAAACCACTTAAGAAGCTTTATTCGTGTATCTTCTACACATTCCACATTAGCCTCTCTCTACAGCTGCCACACTGTGTATTATATTTGTTTATGTGTATATAAACAGTCTTCTAAAGGAGGTACCTAAACCTAGACAGACTTAATTTTCTTATTGCTTGGATTGGTCCTTTTACATGAGGATGTTGCTGGTGTTGGTTCAACTGATTACTTTCTACCAAGCTAATTGCCAAAAATCAAAAAGATCAGTTTAATATGTTTGCATCCTTAAGTATGTAAATTTTGTTTGTAGGGATGCAAATACTGAAGCCTTATACTACAAATGTACCCATTAATAGAAATAGGAATCCTTTGCCACTATTTAATTCTTGGAGAAAATCTGGGACCATCCCTATGTAATAACAAGGGGTGATGCTTGTTTTCACTTGCCTTTTTGGCAACTCTAGCAATAAGCAACAAAAAATATGTAATTTCAGTCATTGATGCTTAGTGCCATTTTTATTATGTTGTTGTTTGTGCCTATATTTAAAACTCTTGAGCCAGATTTGTAAGCACCATGTTGGTACAGAAACTCAAAGAATTGCTCTGCCTTTATGTTTGAATGTTATATTTATACCTGTTTTGTTTAATGGCAATCCAGATAGGATTCATACTTTGTAAGCACACAAAGAGTTATTTTGTCACTTAAAAAAGAATTTAAGTTGGATTTAGGGCAAACCTTATTCATTTCTCCAGGAGTAATAGCAGTTTAATTTACTCAATGTTTATGTATCTCATTTGTCTGTTGTTCTTTTTATTTACTAATATACTTCTGGAAATAACGATCCTGCCTGCTTGTTTTGTGTCTTTTTGTTATTCTATCAAAACCATGTTACCTATTTCAGTATTTCAGATTAATAGGTAAACAAAGAGATAAATATGCACACAAACACACATTTACCCACAAAGAACTTTTTGTTATTTGGAAAAATAGCCTGCTTTTTTCCCAGCAGCTATAATCCCTTATTTATAACCTCTGCTATTAGAAACTTATCTAATGTTTAAAATTTATTATACATTAAGCAAAATAATGTATAGTTTCTTTCTTAGGTTTCTTCCCAATTCTGTTTTGTGTTTCCAGCAGTTAAAAGATACCAGTTTTTTTGCTTCTAACCAGATTTTACCTGGTTAAAAAAAGATTGTTCAGTTTTTTGATCCTTTGGAAACGGTTGACATGGATACATTATCCATTGTCATTCAAGTGCTAAGTGTGTACACAGGGTATATTCATAAACATTATTTAGCTTGGATCCAATGCATTGTTTTTCAGCATGCTGGCTGGAGAATTCTGGGAGCAGAAGTCCACACATCTTAAAGTTGTTGATGTTGGGAAACACTGATCTAATGATTTTACTGGGGACAGGAAATTCCCAAGGGAGTTAATAGCTGCTCCTCACGTAATGACTGATCACTTTATATATGTACAAAGGCCACAGAATGGGTGCTTTTTGGCCTACAAAGCACCCCTGGCTATTGAAAGGAGTTCTGGTGCCCCCTCCTCCCTCAGTTGTCATATGAATGTATGTCAGATAGGTTAGCTTTACAACTGGTTGTGGCATTCTGCAGTCACGTGATTACGACTTATGTCTTTGACTAGTTTCCTGCAAAAAGACACCTCTTCAAACAAATGGGTTCACTTAATGACTGTCACATTTACTTAATCACCACTGTGAAAAATCTGAAAAATTACTTCCCATCAACAAGTGTATCTTGATTTATGACTATAACAACTTAGGATTACTCCTGGGCTCAGTTAAAATCATAAGTTGAGAACTGTCTGCACAAAAACAATAGTAGCCAGAAGTAGTCTTGATTAGGGGACTGGAGACTAAAACATATGAAGAACGCTTACAGGAACTGGGCTTGGCTAGTCTAGTGAAGAGAAAGACCAGGGGAGACATGATCGCAGTCTTCCAATATTTGAGGGGCTGCC
>AZIM01000844.1:350330-363847 GCA_000516915.1 Ophiophagus hannah
GGTTGACTCATCCTTCCATCCTTCCGAGGTAGGTAAAATGAGGACCCAGATTGTTGAGAGCAATATGCTGACCCTGTAATCCACTTAAAGAGGGCTGTAAAGCATTGTGAAGCAGTATATAAGTTTAAATGCTATTGCTATTAGAGAAAAGTCAGGATATAAATTTGGAGGGAGCCAACAGCACATCTGTCTTAAAAAAAACCCTCTAGAATTTTCTCAGCTAGAAAATTGAAATAACCCAGTTTTGTAAGTGAAAAGGCAAGGTTTTAAAGAAAATGATAGTCTAGCAGGTTATTCTGGCTTGTTCATTGACAGGTTTATTCTAAATTTGGCTTCCTGAATTTGTGTCTAATGAGAACCTGTAGTTACTTCAAAGTTAAAATATGCTTTCAGTCTTATCCTTGCTATCACAGACATGCATAAACCTAAGGCATGTTGTGTTTCATTTAACACAAGATTAAAAGTTTATGCTTCATTCTTAACTAATGCCTCAAGGATGGGTCAATTGATGATGGAAACTGCAGTTTATGGAAGTAACAAGTATTTTGAATACTGCCAACACAACTTTTGATAGTATACCTGTGAATAGCAAGAATCTTGTTTTGGTACTTCACAAGGCACATAAAGACTATATGTGAGTTTTGGGGTGGGGGGGAAATGCCAGTGGAGTTTGCTTCCTGAATAAATGTGATTTTTTTGTTACTTGTTTATTGTACCAATAGACTAGAAAATACATTTCAAAAAGGCAAGTATATCATAAAATCTTAGAGGAAGGTATTGAAAATGGAAGACAGTATTGGAAATTACCATGGTATCAAGGAAAATAATATGGGTTTCTCAATTATATGACTGAGTTAACTTCATATCAGGCCAAAATCTTAGTGTATTGACTGTGTACACAGTGTAGTATGACTGTATTTTGTTTATCTATATCAGCATCACAAGAACATAGATTTTGTTCAGACTTGCTTTCCCCAAATTTAAATGCAGATTTCCTTGACTTCCTTTTAGTCTGCCAACTAACTTCAACTGATTCTATATATTTGGCATGAGTTTTTTTACTCTAGTTTTCAGAGAGAAGAAAGGGGATTATTTTTGCAAAGATGCAACCAAGGAAGACTCTTTCCCATGAAGCATTAAATGTATTATAATCTTGTACAAATAGACCTGAGTGACAGACATTTCTAGCTCTTGAATCTGGAATCTGGGGTATGCAGTTGATGAAGTAATTGCTTACAGGATTAATTTTGGCACTCCTTATACAAAAGGAAATATCTTCAGGCAAAATATATAAATGTTAATATTTACAAATGCTTATTGTAGCAGCAGGGCCAAGCCCGTAGAATGAAAGTTCAGAGGTCTCAAATCATCTCACCTGTAAGGTCCCCTGGTGTACACATGCCACCTTTCTGCCTTAGTTTAACTTCTTTATCCTAGCTGCCTATGCCATCTTAACTGGCACCTTCCCCAAGCTAATTTGTATGAGAGATAACAAGGCTTCCACAGTCTGCCTTACTGGTGAATGTATAAACATGGAAATAATGAAATAATGGTCATATCTCCACCTAGTGGTCATATAGCATTAAGGATTCAGCATTTCTTTTCTCTTATTTTGAGATGATAGACAATTCCCATAAGAGATAAAGAAAATGAAACTTTATTGATGTCTTTAAGGAACTTCATTTGTTAACATGGAGCCATCCCCTGTTAAAGGAAAGAAAGGTGGAATTCCTCAATGAAACAACTGTTTTCAAATAACAGAATTACAGAGTTGGAAGGATCTTGGGGGTGTTATTGTCAAATCCCCTGCTCAGGCAGGAAACCCTATATTATTTCAGACAAATGGTTGTCTAATCACTTATTAAAAACCTCCAGTGTTGGTGCATCCATAACTTCTGGAGGCAAGTCGTTCCATTGATTAATTGTTCTAACTTTTAAGAAATTTCTCCTTTATTTCTAGGTTGGTTTGCTGGATTAGTTTCTGTTAGTTAAATGAATTAACAGGGGAAAAAAATCTAGAACAGGGAACAAGATGATGATAAGATTTTGTTGGTCCTCTGAAAACTTCTCTTTTGCCACTCAGCTCAGGATCTTACAGAATTCTAAGCTTATAAAGAAAAAAATGATTATTGAATGATTCTAAGGCTACATTCATGAGCCTGATAAAAATCTGTAATGGTTATGGATTTATAATTATGCGCTATTTCATACATAGTCATAAGAGGGAAAAGATATGCACACCAAGGAAAATAAAAGTCTAATGCACATCATTATCTATTTCTACAGAAACAATCTAAATATTAATGCAAAATCTTCTTTCTCCTGAATTTCTCATAGCTTTTTAATGCCAATTAGCTGTTAGGAAAATGGTGCACCTTTTTTTCCTAGTTCAAATATGACAGGGTTTTTTGCTCCAAGCACTTTCTTTGTCTTTTTAAATATAACAAAACTTTTTATTTATCAAGCAGGGTATCTCCTGAAACTAAGAGTTAAATGTTATACCTGAAAGGCGTCCCTTCAACTTCAGATACCATGTTGGATTTAGTTTTAAGAATGAAGTAGTCCTTAACATACAATCTTTTGTTTAGCAACTGCTTAGTTACTAAAGTTAACAATACTGAAAAAAGTGACTTACAGCTGGTCCTTGCTTTTATGACAATCGCAGCATTATCAGCCCCTTGCTTAGCGTTGGAAGTTCAGTTGTGGTTGTAAGTCAAGGACTGCCTCTGTTGAGTAGTGTTATTACATCACCTGAAGAATTTGGCCATTTCCCCTCTTCATTGCTGCTCACTAGTTGGAAGCAAGACACGTGTTTCTCATTTCATTTCTTTCTCTCATTATATGAAACTAATTGAAATATTTCCATAAACAATAAATCAGTGTATCAAAAACTACAAATTTGATTTTTCACTTTAGCTTAATTTTCCAGATCTCTCCCTACAGATTCTTAAAGCCATATCTTTCTGTTTCCTTATTCAATGGATTCGAGAGCAGTGTTTCCTCACTGTGACAAGTTTGCAGTGTATGGATTTTAAAATCCCACAATTCCACAGCCAACATGGGCACTGTTAAGAATTCTCTGAGTTGAAGAAGTCCACACACCTGGCAATTGACAGGGTTGGAAAATGTAGATTTTTGGGAAGCTGTCTAAGGCAATCTTCATAGTGCGTCAGAGTCGCATGTTCATATGACAGGTAATTCTGGACTTACAACAGTTCCCTTAGTGACCGTTTGAAGTTAACAGCGACACTGAAAAAAAGTGACATGATCATTTTTCATACTGATGACTGTTGCAGCATTCCCATGGTCACATAATTTACATTTGGGTGTTTCATATCTGATTCACGCTTATGACAGTTGCAGTGTCCCGGGTCATGTGATTAACCTTTTGCAACATTCTGGCAAGCAAAGCCAATGGGGAAACCAGATTCACTTAACAACCATGTTACTAATTTAGCAACTACGGTGATTCACTTTACAAATGTGACAAGAAAAGTTGTAAAATGAGGCAAACCTCAACAAATTTCTCACTTAGCAACATACATTCTGGCCTCAACTGTAGCTGTAAGTTGAAGATTACCTGTACTTGTAAAGCAAATAAAAAAGTAAAATATTTTTTAAGTCAAGATCACCCTTGGAAAGTTTCTGGACATGGTTTCATGGATGTGAATTGCTCTTGCTTCCTACTTGGATTCTTTTCAATTTTCCTGTCTTACCAGCCTGAAATTTCTTAGGGATCTTCAATCCAAACATTAAGCAAGCCTCAAACTGTTTAGATTTTGAGCCCAAAGTCATTATTTAATTATTTGACACTCTTAAAATCCAAGATCCTTTCTTTGTAATTGCAGTTACTAATAAAATAAATATTTGTTTCTGTGGCAGATTTGTTTTGAATTTGGTGCTGGCTTAGAATTATCAGTTACCTTTCTTGAGATAATTACCATTTATACTCCTATTGCAGTTCACCTTAAACTTGGCTTAAAATGTCCTTTCATATAACTCAAATGAAATACTGAATTATAAGTTCCTTGTTTTGCGGTGAAATGTGATAGACTGCATCTGGGCTAGCAGACGTCCTAAGCTGCTCTGACAACTTGATTATAGTGTAATTTAAGTATCCTGCATCCTTTCAGCAATAAAATATGAATCCTGTGCACAAAGAAACCAATTCATCAATTTAAATTCCTGAATTTACTACAGGTAGAAAAATTTAATCACAGGGTTCTGCTGCCCCTGATAAATTTATCCACAATTGAACCTTTGAGGTAAAATATAATAATAATAATGAAACTTAGGCTATGTTGATTTAGAATGGGTCATAAGAAAGGTTTTTTTTTACTAAGAGTCCATGTTTAGTGTTATATTTTAAACCTTTTTTTAAAATTCTTGCTTCTCAAGCAGTTTTCACTTCTGTGAAGATTTAGGCCTGTTTAGCTAACTGAGGTAAAAGTCCATGAAACTGTTACTCTGGGTGAAGTTCTCTATTAAAAAAAAATCAGCAAACTTATATAAACACGTGCCAATTAGTTTGCTTATCATCTCTCCAAGCAAGGCTTTAATTAGTGGCAAGATGTGTGTGTACACACACACACATATTCTGCTAATGTGCCCTGAACATAATATTGCATTACTCTGATGTTTTTTGATTCTTATAATCGCACACCAATCTTACTATGTACCTACGAAATTCCCTTATGTTAAATCAGGCCTTTTAGCTAAGTCTTCATAAACAGGAGTGATTTATTGTCTTGGATTACAGAGCTTATATCTGTATTCTAACTTGGAATCTGTATCTGTTTTCCTAACTTGGTGCCTTCCAACCTGTTGATCTTTATCTGTGTTGACTGAAAATTAGGATGACATCTACACAGCTAGAAGGAATATTAGGCAAGGCTATTGGTGTTGTTCAGCTTTACTGGGAGGTGGCAAGAATTAAGTTTGGGATTTCCTTTTCTCTTTTTGCATTTTGCAATCCTATTGATAGTTTCTCTATTTATTTGTAGTAATAAATTACACTGAAATGAGGGAGATGGACTAGAATTTCTTTTGTTGTTCAGTAGTAAAACTTTTTGTGGAAAAGGAAGAATAGGGCTACTCTATAGTTTTCGACTTACAACCACAACTGAGCCTGGATTTTTTGTTGTAAGTGGCTACAGTTGTAAGTTGAGTCAGACCCAATTTTAGGACAACTTTTACAGAAGTCATTCATCAAATCAAACAGCCATTAGGCAAATCCAACTTCTGCAATGAGCCTTTCACATACACCTCTCCCAATAAATTAGCAAAAAAGGCCACGCGTTGCTATCACATGACTGTAGAAAACTGGCGCCATCATAAATGTGCGGTGTTTGGCATGAGTCTGAATTGACATCATGTGAATGCAGATGTGATGCTATGGTGTGAATATAATCACTTTTTCCATAGCTTTTGTAACTTTAAACAAATAGTTAAATGATTATAAGTCAAGCAGTATTTGTACAACAATCTAAGTGACTAGCAGAGCTACTCATCAAAGTGTTACTTTTCTGTGTATTATTATCACCATCGAGACATTGCCTAGAGTTTTGCAGCCCAGATATGATAGTCCTTGAGTAACAGAATTGGAAGGGACCTTGGAGGCCTTTGTCCAAACTCCTGCCCAAGACATTTCAGATAAATGGTTGTCCACTTCAACTGAAAAAGCTTCTTGGATGAAAAGCAAAATGTTTTCAAAGAAAAATCAGTTCCTTCTTGAAAAAGCACCTTTGGGACAATAATGACCTGGATGACTGAAAATCTCCATAGACATTAGTATGGGAAGTGTCAAAAGATCCCATTTGTTAGGTGCTGATTCATTCCTAAGAGCGTTGTGATAGAACTGTTAGGTCTATCTAGTTCCTCTGCCTTCTGAAGTTGGATCTTAAGCAGGCACTTTCAAACACACCTTCAGTATTTTCCTATTTCCTCTCATGTTACATGGCATGGAAAGCTATTATAACAGGGATCTTCAAACTTCACAGCTTTAAGACTTGTTGGCCTTCAAANGGAATTCTGGGAGTTGAAGTCCCACAGGTCTTAAACTTGCCAAGTTTGAAGATCCTTGGATTATAAGGAGGCTGCAACATAAAGGAAAGTAGATGGAAAGAATCAAGAGAGAAAGCGAGTTTATTGGCAGCTTGTCATCTAAATGGCAATTCAGTCCAGGTGACAGCAAATTTGGGAAGAAGTATTTCAAATCATTCAATAACTTCACCCTAATAAACTCACTATAAAGAAGAGTGGAAAATTTTCCTAAGGTTACTAAGATTCTGTATCTACTTTCAGAGTGGCATTAAAGGTATCTTTCTGAAAATCTGGGTAGGTCTTGTTTTTTTTTTAATCTTACCCAGATGAATGGGGCTTGAAAATAACAATCCATTAAATACAGCAGAAAATATATAGAGTAGCAAGAACAATGCTAAAAATTACAACATCTGGATTCTTTAGGCTTAACATAGCAAGAGCGCTTATATACCACTTCAAAGTGCTTTAAGCCTCTTCGAAGCAGTTTACAGAGTCAGCATATTGTCTCCAACAATTTGGATCTTCATTCTACACAGCTTGAAAGGATGGAATGCTTCCTAACATCGTATCTTATTCCCAAATAAATATGGAGGAAATATAAGGCTGTGTGTGTATCCCTATATTTGTATCTATATGTGAAAGTATATTAGTGATTGGAAAAGGCAGAATGGCAAACTGCTTCCCAAATATTGCCAAGAAAAATGCATGGTTGCTTTCATACTGTTAACGAGGAATTGTACTCAACACAAAGCTGTTTTAACTCAGAGAGAAGGGTGTCCATAATATGACCCCCAATTTTTTAAACCTGTTCTTCGTATAATCTGTAACTTTGATGCTCTGCCTACAAAATGTATGGGTGATTATGTTTTAAATATACATCATGTTTTCTTTATTAAGACCCTGGAGCTAGTTTGAGATACAAATGCACTTTGGTGCCTAAAAAACTACTTCTATCCTATCTCCAGGCTGTTGCATTTCATACAGATGTAGGAAGCCATAATGGTGTCCTGGAGCTCCAATATTCCCTCCCCTCCTATTCCTTTCTCTCCAANNNNCCCCCCCCCCGCCCCCCATGAATATATGGATGAAAAGGATGACAAGCCTCCTGCAAACAGGACAGTGCATGCCAAAAGAACTCAGTTTGTTAATGCTCATAAATTAAAACACTCACA
Source organism: Ophiophagus hannah (assembly GCA_000516915.1). Taxonomy (NCBI): domain Eukaryota; kingdom Metazoa; phylum Chordata; class Lepidosauria; order Squamata; family Elapidae; genus Ophiophagus; species Ophiophagus hannah. Next base: position 357,545 of record AZIM01000844.1, read on the forward strand.
TCTGGAAAGTCAGGCTGATATCCATAAATGCAAAATCTTTTCAGATGGTTACAGTGACACAGACCTGATGGATATGGAAACAGCAACTTCTCTGCCAAACAAAACAAAAGGAAAAAAAACCACCCTTCCTGTATACCTACAACTGAAGTATCTGTTGCTTCATACAACTGATGCAAACTTATTTCAGGCACTCTTCTATGGCTGAGGATAAGGACGGGGAAAACTTTGCTAGTTCTAATGTGGATCTGATGAAGTGGACTATTATCTGCAGGGATTGTTGGAGCAATCTGTATGTGAGTCTTTAAGTCTTTAAGACTCAGGTTTATAGAGATACCTTCTTGGGAGCTACTTAAAAAAACTTATTAAACTCCTGGCTTTAGTTTTATCAGAAAGCAAAATTATCAAAATAGAGAGATCTCTCTCATTATTTTTCTGCAACTCTTATAAAGGCTTTAATTATTAGACTTGTTTTTGTAGACCTGTTTTCTCCTTGAATTCCCTTGGGTGAGACCATGCTACAACAGGATCTGGTTTAGTGAAGACCTGGATAAAGGGATGGCTGGACACAGCTCTGACAGAAGAAACATGGAGGAAGGGATTCACTTTTAATGGAAGATTAAATATAATTCCTGTGGTTTCTGTTGAGATAATAGCTTTTACAGAATAAAGAAGGATAGGAAGTGGGGGAGTTACTGTAAAAGCAAAAGTCAGCAATCTTTGGGCCGGAAGCCAATCTGGCTGTCAATGCAGTCCAGGGATCTCTGCTTGTTTTTTCTACCAGCAAGTTAACAGCTGCTAGAAGGAAACTCTAACTGCTGATTTCCTCTTGCTATTGATGGCTTGGAATCAATAATGAGCTTGAGAACTAGTGGCTCACCTGCACTACTGAAGTCAGGTGGGGCAGTCAGAAAAATCCTCACTGCCTCCTCTTTTCTCAGAGCACCAAAATCCCAGCAAAGAAAACAATGAAAGGGTGCAAGAGATGGATTTTGGAAAAGGATTAAAAGTGGATACATAGATACTGCCTCTGATGGATCTCTCAGAGGTAAAAGTGCTGCACTTCTCTGCTATAAAGAAAAAGGATCCTCTGTGTGGGTTAAGGTAGAAACACTTAGACTTCCACTGCAACTATGGAAGCTCGTGGTGACCCTGGGGCCAGTCACATTCTCTGGACCCACTCCCTTGCGGGGTTATTTTGGATATAAAATTGGAGGAGAAACTGCTAGAGATGTCACCTTGAGTTTTGGGAGAAGACATAGAATATAAATTTAAGAAATACCTTCAACTTCTTTGAATCTGTAGATTATTTACAGACTTCTTTGTGTGCTTCATTTCACTATTATTTGTATCAAACTCACTATTAAAGACCTCAAAGTCTCAATGAACACAAGATGTAATCTTTTAGATTCTCTAATACAGGGTTGTTAAACTTACCGCCTGCGAGCTGGATGCCTCACGCACTGGCCACACTCACCCCCAGTTTAGGGAAGGGGGGGGAAGTCACAATATATCACGTTGCGACATGACGCTGTGAGTTTGACACCCCTACTCTGTACCCCTTGAATGTATTCAAAATTGTAATTGTTGCTCTAGTAATATCTGCAATGTTGAAACAGCTGCATATGGCTCCTAGACTCAAAAATAAGACTTCTGTTTTGTTTTGTTTTGTTTGCATGTTATAGAAACCTATCAGTTTGTAAAACTAGTAAAAACTTTGGCTATGCATCCATTTGGTGAATAAACAGTTGATTGACAATTATGCAGTACATTATGCAAAATAGAGTTTTTTGTTTTTATTTGGCCTAATTCTGTTACAATTGGAAAGATTTATGGCTGCTGTTTGCTGTTAATAGGCCTGCATAAAAGTGACCGCTCTATCAAGGTGATCTCCAACAAAGCCAACCAAATAGTTTCATTTTATAAAGAATTAAAGTGCAGTGATAATACCAGAGAAATAGTTTTGTTGGATCAGACCAAGGCTCATCTTGGTCCAGCATTTTGTTTTCCCCAATAGTAAATCAGGTACTTCAGGGTGCTCACAAGGAAGAGATGGAGATAGGCACCTCTCCTATCATTTTTCCTCTGTAGTTATTATTTGGATGCAAGAAGCACCAACTTGGTAGTAACATTAAATCTTCAAAGTAACCCTTGATAGATTTTCCCATTGATTTGCTAAATCTGCTAAATCTCCTTTTAAAACCATCCAATTTAGCAGCCATCACCATGTCTTGTGGAAATGAATTCCAAAGGTTAATTAAGGTTAACTAATCAAAGAGAGAAGCAACCTGGAACTAAGGAGAAACTTCCTATCAGTGAGGACAATTAACCAGTGGAACAGCTTGCCTTCAGAAGTTGTGAGTGCTTCATCGCTGGAGGTTTTTAAGAAGAAACTGGACAGCCACTTGTCTGATTGAGCAGGGGGCTGGACGAGGAGATCTCCAGAGTCCCTTCCAGCTCTATTCTGATTAAGCAAATTAAGATATATTACAAGGCATTGATCCTAATGCAGTAAGTTCTTAAGGGATTTGTGTATGGCCACTGTGAATTTTTTTTTTCTTATTCATATTCTTTTTGTATTTTTAATCAGTTAACCATCCATAAAATCCCAAGGCATCTTATTCTATATCTTCTTAGAGCCTTGAGAAACTTGTCAAAATCCAAGCCTACAATGTTTGCAAGATGACTTCTAGGCCTTCCATGTACTGACATTTAAAAATGGTTGGATGGGAGTTCATCTTTGCAGAACTGCTGGTTTTTCTTCAGCAAGACTCATTGTTCTGTATACTTAACTATTTTCTGTGATTTTTTTTAGTCTTTATCTCGGTGCTCCAAATAAACTGACAGGACTTTAATTTCCTTACTACTCCACTCCCCACCCCACCCCCTTTTTTTTAAGTGTTACATTGGATATCTTCCAGTGCATTGGGACTGAGGCCTGTTTGAGGGATAAATGATATATTTTACTAAGAGGTCAAGAAATCTGTGAGAAAGTAGTACAAGGCTGCAGCATCTGGCCTTTTCTTTTGCTTTTGTGGTGAATATAGCTGATTAAAGTTTATTTGAAAAAAAATTTGGTTAAGTAATCCACGGCTTATGAATTCTGTAATTCTAATTCACTAGCTCAAATGTATCCATAAAAGGAAGAATTTTCATTTATTTTCTGAGGAGGACTATTTGCAGTGAGAAATCCACTTATGTATAAAGTGCATTGCTAAAACAAAGCTATCTGCCCAGTTTATTTGCCAGAAGTGTGGAATATCTTTGTTAAAATTGCGAGCAATCGAAGAACCCAACAAACCTCAATGTTTCCTTTTTTTGATGATTGATTCTTATCCTCTTGCATCTGCCTCAAAGAATTCTGCTTAGTTTACTGAACTGTCTTCATTTACCTTTTAAACCAACATTAGCAGTTAATCTGGAGTTAACTCCTATTTTTATAAAACTAGGTGGCTTCCATTAACCTATCCAGGTAATATTTTAGCTGTGTATACTGTTTTGTACCACAAAGCGATAAGGTTTGTCTAATTGATGCATACAAAGCTTTGTGCTAAAGAAATTTTTTAGCAAAGTTTTCTACCATAGAATAAAAACTATATTAGACCTATTTTTGTTTAGGATACAATTTTTGCATTAAATCATTCTATGAACCTAGTTTGCCTTCTCTGATTTGAGGAAATACTTTTGTAAATGTTTTACACATCAGTGGAGTGGGTGATATTTTTGCCCGTGATTTGCCTTTATGAAGGGGAAAAAGTCAATAACACTTGCAGTTTATTTTGCCCTCCTATATATTAGGAAAAAAATATTTTGCTTTAATTTGCAGAGACTTCAGACAGGCTCAAAAAAGCTGTGCAAAATATGCTCCATAGGTAAGAGGAGTGTAGATAACAGATTATCCATCCTTTATTTAATGGTAATCTATTTCTCTGCCTATGAAACCATCATGCTAGCATTTCCTCTACAGTACATGATTAAGTTGCTGCTTAATTCATTGTAGTTCTAAAAGTATAGGCTTTCAGTTTCCAGTGAGAATTCTACTGTCTGGGGAATTCTGGGAGTTGAAGTCCACACAACTTAAAGTTGCAGCAGTTGAGAAATGCTGTTTTAATAATGGAAGGCTTTAATTGTTACGGTGTTAGTTTTATCATTAAGGTAAGATTAGTATTTAAATGGAGTTCATGTAAAGCATGGGTATGAAACTCGTGACATCATGTTGCTGTCATGTGATGTATCATGACTTTTTTCCCTTTGCTAAACCTTGGTGGGTGGGCATACTCATCCAGCTCACAGGCCACGAGTTTGACACCCCTGAGTAAAGCAATAGTGAAGCATATCATAGGAAAAGAAATAGCATACATGGAAGAATCACTGTATTTTCTTTGTGTTTTTTTAAAAGAGTTCTGTGATTACAAAAAAATACGTCTGTAACTTGTTCTTAGCTCCTAAGTATTAAGCAAAAGTTGAAAGAATGTACTGTAAGCCTTTCGAAGGTTGTTCAGTTTTGCAAGCAGCTGGAATAAAAAATTATTTCACTAGATTATTATTAGGCAGCAGGGCAAGCTATAAGCTGATTGGTTGATTAAAAATTCCCCTGAATTTCCTTTGACTCCTGGTGACTCCATGGACACATCATGTTTATTTTTAAAGTAAGTTGTACCAATTTCAATGGAATGTATTTCAATCACTTTTAGGAAGGAAATGTTCTTTCAAAGCCTCATTATATTGTTCCTTTGGAGCAGCAATCAGTCATTGCACAAGAAACACTATCAAAGCATCTTTTGTGATTGCGGTTTCCTGCCCCCACATAGGTTCTTTTATCTGGATTTCAAAATTCTTATAGACACATCTTCATAATTGCTCACTGGAGATGTGGGTACTTTTTGGTAATTGTAAGGTCTGTCATTCCTGCCAAAATGCATGTCCAAAGACCACAATAGGCTCTTCCTTGATCACCCATGTTTCTAACCTATTGTTTTGACTTGTAGAAAGTGGCTTTCATCAATTTGTATAAAATTGAAAAATAATAGTGAATGATGGACCAACCAAAAGGAATTGCAAGAGAATGCCAAGGATAATGGAGAACCTTCAATAAATTATTAGGTCAGTGTGCAGTGCTGTGAATTATTATTCACAAGCAATGAACTGGCACAGGCTGGTGCTCCTAGTCCTTTTGTCATAATGATTTCACAAATTTAGAATTATTAAAATGATAGTTTAGCTTTATAGTCATACATGTATTCCTGGCTTGACAATCTGAACCTTACCAAAAAATCATAAGCCAAGAACGGACTCCAGCTTCTTTGGCAAGTACAAGTCAGAAAACCTACTCCTAATTTACAGGTAGTTCTTGGCTTATGACCATAATTGAAGTTATGGTTGTAAGTTGTGGCCTTTGTTATGTGGCTCACCACATGATCATGTCTTTTTTTATGTGTGTCAGTCACTAAGCACATCTCAGTCATTAAATGAGCATCATCACTAAACGAACCAATTTTCTTCAGTGACCATTTTTCGCTAGAAACCAGAAATATGGAAAATCATGTTCAATTGACTGTGTGATGTTGAAAATGGCTGCAAATGTGAACTGGTTGCCAAATGCCCAAAATATGATCACACAACTGCAGAAGGGAGTGTGGCCATTAGAACCAGGTCAGAAGTAACTCTGGGAGGCCTGTTGTAACTTTGGCCACTAAATGACCAGTCATTAAACGAGAACTACTGGTAATAGCAAATAAGGTAGTACTTAATGGTGTTTTTTTTGCCAATCTTTGTCAGCATACAAAACTACGTAAGAGCAAAAGGTGAGTATGTCCAACATACTGTTTATGAACATACGCCAGAATTTATAGCAATTCTGTCCTAGTGTATGACTGGACCAATTCTGCATCTAGTTAGGTTTGTTTATGTTTCCCCAGTTATATTTTAAAATTCTCTTTGAAGTTTAAACTGAAGTAAATCATTGCAGTAATGTGAAATAGATCAATGCTCAAGTTATGGCCAGATGGTTATGTTTAAAGATTTCCATGTGGCTGGCAGATAACTATTTTGCTTGTGATATTAAGCAAGAATAGACAGTTGGCATCTGGTGCTTTGCTTGGAAAACCTGCTGTTGCCTGAAACAGGTGACCCTATCACCTTTTACTTTGCCATTTTTTAATTAATACTGCTGATAGAGCAGTCAATAGCATCTGTAGTGAAGCTTTTCAAGCTGTTTGTTTGCTCTCTTGAGCTAGCCTAGTTCAAGCAAGATGTTTCTTAACCTTTAGAATAGAATGGAATGGAATGGAATGGAATTCTTTATTG
>AZIM01000844.1:367975-386402 GCA_000516915.1 Ophiophagus hannah
CATGTGGGTGGCGCAGCCTTCTGTTTCTGCGCAGCCTGGATTAATTGCTTTGGGGGAGTGCTCTGGGGTGAGATTTCTCTGCAGCCCACCAAAATTTTCTCGTGGCCCATCAGTGGGCCACAGCCCACCGGTTGGCGACTGCTGATCTATGATATCAGAATCTGTGCACATTGATCTTATCTGGAGTCATCTTCTCTGTTTGAGCTCTACAATCTTAGCTCAGAATTCAGAAAGGTTTGGTTATATATTCACGTTGCTTTTATTAGCATGATCTCATGTTCTCTCAGCATCAAAATGTTAATCTTTCAGATTAACCATCTTTCATCACCTTTAACCTATCTGTTGAGGACTTCAACATCATGCATTGTTCTTTACATTCATAAAATTTCAGATGATGTTGTAAGGTGCTTAAATTATCTCTTAAAATGTTTACCTCTTGGAACAGGCCATGTTTCCTAACGTTCGTTAAATCTACTTATTGTCAGGAGTGTCAAGCTGGATTTCTTAGAGAGCCGGATCAGCATTGTAGTTCTCCTCTGCGGACTGGCCAGGGGGGATAAGATGGGATGGACACCTCCTTCAGCACTATGCTGGCCAAAATGGAGCATGGGGGGGCACGCACAGCCCCCGCGCACCTGGTTTTCGGCCTGGGCGCTTTTCTGCAGCACTTTGCTGGCCCAAATGGGGTGCAGGAGGCATGTGCAGTCTCCCATGCCCCATTTTGGCCATCATGGTGCTTGAAGGAGGTATCCATCCTGTGCCACATTTTTGCTAGCAGAGGACCGCAGCTGATCCTTTGCTATTTCCAGGCCAGCCCTGTGAGCCAGATTTAAAGCACCCCACAGGCCAGATTCGGCCCGTAGGCATTGACACCCCTGCCTTACTGTGATCACAAGTGGCTCCATTGTATGATGGGACATTAACAAAGCTTTGCATTAGGCACCCCTTAAGTTCAAATAGGCAATAATTTGACTTGATGGTCCCTTTAATGATCATATCCTTTTTATTTCCTCTAGGGAAAAGTAGTTTCTGACAGAAACATTCTCCAGAGAGTCGGTGTCAATCAGCTGTGCTTTGGGCAGTCAGGAACAACTATTAAGGTGAGTTCTTAACAAAGGTGGCTTTTAGAAGCAACAGACCTCAAACGTTAAACGTAACAATTTTGTCTATAGCCTTACTTCTTGAATACATTAGGAAGGAAGATTCATTGCTTCATTAATTCAGTTCTTGAACCAAACAGACAGATGTAAAAATTGGCCTATAGGTCACATAATAACTATGACCATGGAGTACAGGTAGTCCTTGACTTACAACTGGTCACTTAGCAACTGTTCAAAGTTAAAATGGATATATTTGGAGGCTATTTATGACCCAGATTTGAAGTTCCAATAGTTGCACATGCCCTCCCACAGTCATATGACCGAAGTTTGGGTGGCTTGGCAATATGACCTCATTTTGGGTGTCTGTCCCGCAGTCACATGAGAACGGTTTACATTGATTTTGTTGAAAATCTAAATTCCAGTTTTTTGGGGAAACCACAAACCCATGCTAAATCATCGGTTTGCTTAATGACTGCAGCATTCACTTAACAAGTGCAGTGGTTCACTTAGCGACTGATGCAAAAATCATTTTAGCACCTTCATGCCTTATGTCCATGATGGGCAGGCTTCATTACAGTTCTAAGCCGAGTACTACCTGTATTGATCACATAATGCAAGGTTTTGTCCTACTTCAAACTTGTGTGGTCACGTGACATATCGCAACTTTTTCCCCCTTCGCTAAACTGGGCGTGGCCAGAGTGCGACACATCTGGCCTGCGGACTGCAAGTTTGATAGCCTTGTCCTACTTCCTTCTCAATAGACTGGATATTTTCACTGCTAATTATTGGATTTATTAGTGGAGCTTCACCAATGAATATAGTAATATGGAAAGGACTATACAGAGTTTTATCCTATAGTATAGACAGGCTACTAAAGAATGAGTTCTGGCTTTCAGGCAAGGAATCTGAAACATAAAATAGGGTGTCCTATTTTTCTTTATCAGTATAGTATATTTCACAATGAGAAGCAATGGAAGTATTTCCTACATATTTTCTGTAATATTAGGGTAGCTACATATAGTAATAATTACAATGTCTCAGCATAACAGTATGTATTTGCTGTACGCTCAATTTGGCCTTGCTTTGTTATATAGATTGCTCCCAAACACTTTCAAATTGCATTCAATAAATACAGATAAAGCTGTAACATTGATATTGGAAAAATTCTGAAGTTGTAAGAAAATGGAAAACTTGGAGAAACCTATAATTAGTTTAAGAGTAATCTACCTAAGAAGACTTAGTTCTGGATGTTTTCATGTCAAAGCTATCTTTTATGGACCTGTTTCCCATCTGGACAAAAAAAAAGATGTTACTCATCAAAAACTAATAATTCTGTTCATAATGACCATTAATATTATTGCTGTTGTTGTTTCTACTCATAATACTGATAGCAGTAACTATTGCAAGTTATTGGAGGCATAAAAAATAAAATAAAATGGTTCTCTCTCAGCCCAACTCTTCTTACGTGTTGCTGTGGGGAAATAGGAAGAGAAGGAGTATTATGTGTACAGATAGTCCTCAACTTACAACAGTTCATTTAGTGACAGTTCAAAGTTAAAAAAGTGCTGAAAAAAGGGACTTGTTCACATTTACAACTGTGGCAGCAACCCTACAGTCACATGATCAAATTCAGGTGATTGGCAACTGACACATATTTATGATGGTTATACAGTCCCAGGGTCATGTGATCAGCTTTTGCAACCTTCTGACGAGCAAAATCAATGGGGAAGCCAGATTCGCTTAACAACCATGTTATAAACAAATGCAATGATTCACTTAACATGCATGGCAAGAAAAGTTGTAAAATGCAGCAAACTCACTTAACAAATGTTTCACTTATCAACGTAAATTTTGGGCTCAGTTGTAGTCATAACTCAAGGACTATCTGTATTTGCCAGCTTGATTTATTTTATAAAATAATAAAGGTGGTAAATAAATAAATTTTTGAATGAAATAAGTAAATAAATTAATACATGTATTGGATCAGTCAAAAATTTAAACGGGATATACTTTTTCCACACAACTGTGGAAAGTTGTGTATTATACGTAAGGCTTTTAGAATATCCTAAAATGTATGTGGGTAGTCTTGTTCGTGGATGACAATCAACCTGTTTTTCAAAAAGGATCACCTTCAGAACCTAGTAAGACCCATGAAATGTTCTTTATTTCTCAGCCTTGGACCTCCCATCCCTTGCGCTTCTCCCTTCCCCAAATTTCTACAGAACAACTGCTAAAAATGACATAGCATCTTAATTCTTACCATGACTGACATGGTAAAAACTAAGAAACTTAAAAAGTAAAAAACAAGTCAACTGGTTCATGTATTCTTGGCAACAATGAAGAAGTTGGTAATTGTTTTCTGGAATTTTTTTTCCTCTCTTCCAACTTTAATATGCAGCTTTTTTGTTTCTCAGTGGTCTTTTATCCAAATAGTAAGCAGGTCTGATGATTAACATTTCAAAGATCATCCTGGGGATGTTGTCTGCTAAGTTTCCTATATACAAGCCAGAAAAATAGCACCCATCTCTTCCCCAAATCCTGAAAGATGGAAAAATCATATCAACCACATCCCTTTTGCCTCATCACAACCTCGGTAAACAGATAAAGTACTCACAGCAAAATCTCCTCTGCCAGTCATCCTTGAGGAAACATTGATTATAGGTTGAGTCTTGACACAGAAAGCTGGTTCTGGGCCTAAGTCCAATCTCAAATTAGACACTGCCTGTGATGCCCGTAGGTACCATTTTAAAGCTTTCTGCGCAAGTTTACAATATTAAACCCTTTCCTGAAAGAGATGACGGCATCCCTCTGAATGGGGTGCAGCTCTGTATTTATTGTCTAGGTAGTGTTGGCGAAGTACAAGGTTTTGTGTTCAGTCAGTGGTTAACGCTTCTGGAGAGAAGCTACTTGAAAGACAATTGTTTGCTATGCGCTTTAACTTCTAGCTCCACAAGTTGCGAACAAGGCAGTCCAAAAATGCTTCTCTGGATCATTTCAAGCTCTCGGGGAAACATGAATGCGCTTATTAGAATTGTTTGTGAATGAGCCAATCGAGATGGCCTGGCCGCGAGGGTACAGGCAGTGTTTTCCTCCTTTCTCTCCTCCACCCTCCTGACACCAAAGGGAGGAGGGGAGAGTGAGGCAGAAGATATAAGCTCAAACAAAGCGAAGCTGTGTCTCTGAATCGCTCACATGCCCTGGATAAGTAAAGCTTGACCCTGAAAGTGAGAGGGTGAAAGAGAAAGAAAGAGAGAGAGAAAGAAGTGGAATTATGATCCTAACAATGGAAACGGGTAAGATTTTTACTGGGTGGGGGAAGGAAGCAAATGTGCTCATTACAATTGCTCTCTTAAGGAAATCTGTGCCTATACCCTAATTAGTGTGTGATTGGCTTAAAGAGTATCTGTGGAGTATGTCATGTGAAATCCTTGTGGGGGACCTTCATCCCTGCAATATGCCATTTTTAATGGAGCTAGAAGTGAGATGGGAGGTATTGGCAGGCAGGCAGGAGCAATCTCTCAGATCAAGCCGTGGCTCTGATTTATTTCACAGAGAGTCATCTGTGCTAAGCATTGAGAAATTCCAAAGAAGCAGTGTGTGGCATAAGGGAAATTTTAACAGCACACTGTGAAGTCTGGTGGATGTTGCAAACCCCATGATACAGGTTATTGGGTGGCTATGAAAACTTTTTTTTAAATTTAACCCCGCATACTTTAAAAAAAAAACAAATAAAGGAAGGGGACAGTTGTAATAGCAACTTGGGTTACTAGAAAAATTTCAAATGACTTCTCCAAAACTATGCAGAGGGTGTGTTGTGAGTAAATGTTGTTCTGGTTAAATGGTCATGAAGAATTCACATTTGCTGGATGACTGTGAACAAAGGCATAATTTTGTGCTTGCTTTAAGGAGGGATTCTTCTGAAGATGGCACTTAGACCTAATTAAACTCCTTGGTTCTAATATACTTGTTTTGTTTTCCTTACATTTGCTTACATGACTATTGTTCCAGCACTAAGTTTTACAGTTACTTAAAAATAAATGCATAATGTTCAGTAGGATAACGGTGGGTAAGATTGCAATTCTAAGCACAGTTGCTTGGAAGCACGTCTCTCTGAGCTCTGTTTTAAGTAACACTTAGTTTTAAATAATACATTTAAAGATTATTCTGTTAATGTTATGTCATTGTCTTCAAGGAACCTGGAAGTTATGGTGAGAAAGGGAATAGGAATGACTTTCAGTAGCCTCTTCAACATTCACTTTGCGCTTGACAGTCTTGGCCCATCCTACCTGACAAGATTGTTGTGGGGGAAAATGGGATGCTTAATGAGTTCCTGTATAAATGACAACATTATTAAGTTTAACAAATTAATAATTATAAAAAAATGAAGTTGTGGTTCCTAATATTCTTCCAAGAAGCTATTAATTGCCAGTGATCCATCTTGTGCCGAGTTACCTTTACCTCTACAAATTGTATTAATAAATACAAGAAAACAGTACTAGTATGATTGTTGTTATTTCTGTGAAGTTTGAATAAATTAAATTCCCTGACTTGAACTGATTTATCCTGTAGAAACACAGAATTACTGTGTGTTTTTTGAAACATCAGCATTCCTTAAACTTTTTACTGCAAAGGGTAACAAGTCTCCCTTAAGATCTATATATATTTTAATTTGGCATGGGTATCTCTGAGTTAATCAAAGGAGTTTTCTTTCCTATTCTGCTGTCCTATTCTTTTTTCCCTTACCAATAATGATTTTAGTGACTAAGCTGCTTCTTAAATTGTGGGGTGCTCTCTGCAACACAGTGAATCTTTTGGCCCTGCATTCTAGAGGAAGGGGGAAGAATTAGCCATTTTCTATTAATCTGACGAAGAAGTGACTTAGTAGACATCACTCTGATCCAAAAGTATTAAACTGCTTACTGAAATGATGCAGACCAGATATGCATCTTTTTCTTTCCAAAAGGCATTTTCCTCTTGTTAATCTCTTCCTTGCAATTGACTCTCCCCATTTTTGTTTATTAGGATATTTATCCCGCCCACCTCACTTTTTGTTTGGAGAGTGGGGAAGTGCACCCACATTTGAAATAAAGACTAAGATTGGAAATTTTGACAGAGGAATAGGATTTGAACTTGCTGGAGACTAGGACTGTTATAACAGCTGACCTGATCCTTCTGCATTTCAAGAGCTATTTATGGTAGATTAGCTGGTATCAAAGCTCCAGTGTTCAGCCCATAAAAGGTTGGTCCTGTGTGAAGCTACCACCCTGCATTTGGCTAAGGTTTGGGAGCCTATAGTTGTCTGTGAAGGAATTCCAATGATGGATAGAAATGCTAAACCAGAGAATTGTTCTATTGAGAGTTTCAGATGCTGGACAACATTTGAAAGGAAGGTTTTTGCATTAATGTTTTGGCCCAGACTTTTAGTTCTTGGAATATAACTTTTGCACATGAACTCTATTTGGTGCGCACACACTATCGGAAAGCACCTTTCTAAATTCATCTGGCACTGAATCATCTTGACCAGTCACAGATATACTTTCAGAGCCTATATTGCTAGTAACTTCTTACGTGATGTGTCACTTAGACTTAAATATTTGTTTTTGAGATAATTTTTGTTGACGCTGCAGTCTCTTCTGAAGTCTAACTTAGTTCACTGGATTTAAATGTTTTAGAATAGTGGGGTTTTCTTTTCTTTTGTGAAAGATTTTTTTTCCATAATTAAGAAAAATAAGCTAGGGTTATAAAAAAAACAAGCCAACAAGACTTTTGAAGTAAGTAATTTCTATTTTCTTGAAATGTTTGATAGCAAAAGTATTCAAAGCCAGTTGTTTGAGAATGTTTGAGGTTTGTCAGCTTGTTATGCGAATGAAGATTTTTTTTTTGTCCCAAGTTTGTGCATGTCAGTCATTCAAAATGTTTTGATTCCATTTTCTTCTTTTTTTGCGTATTGGATAAATTTCGTTATGGATGGAATGTTTTCCTCAATGCCTTTTTTTGTGTGAAGTGTGTTACAATTAATGATAAATGTGTTGGCCTTTAAATACCAATGAGATACACCAGATTAAATATAGCATGGGGGGTTAGTATTTATAGTGGAAAATTTGCATGGCCTTTATTAACATGTATATAAGATGAATAAGAACTATTCCTTCTGAACTTTTAGCAGTACACTTTTTATTCTCATTAAATTTAAATTATGTTATGCTGAACTCTTTTTTCTTGTGATTTCTGAGTTGACATAATCTGGTTTAGCACAGTATGCTAAATTATATTATGTTTAACCATGGCTTGGTGAATGAACCATAGTTGGTTGGGTTCATTGAGTCACAATTTCTGAATAATGAATTACTGAATAATTGGCTGGCTTATATAACATAAGTCCAAAATCATGATTCAAAGACTATAGTAACTATGCACACGTAACATGTTAAGCCCAAATTAAATAGTTTAGAGCAATTGGCAGTGACAATCAGCCATTTGTTCTCCCTCATTTGGCATTTCTGGGAAAGGAAATGAATAAAGTTTAAAAAAAACAAAGAACAACAGCATTTATAATGGAACATAGCCTTTAATATTCTGGCCTGTTTTATAACCGGGTCATTCATTTCTTAGAACAAGACTGGCAGCATTCGCATATATTCATATAAATACTACATGATATCCTAACTTAATGTGGTGACTAAAAGTAAACTGTGCTCCAAGATGCCCTAAGTTCAATTTTTATTCAAATACCAACAGACTAGATCTCCTAGATAGGGTATTGTAGCACATCTCCCTCTGTTTATGTCTCTATGCTATGATTTAAAAAAAGACGTGTTCTGTCTTGTAGATCTGCTGTAGAGGCGTGGAACAATGAGACATTTGACATACTAAATATATTAGCATGACCAGTAAACCTATTAGCTAAGTGGAAAATGAAATCAGTCCTTTGTAAAACACACCAGAAAAGTAGCTATAGTGATAAACTAAAAAAATAGAATTCCTTAAAAGCCAATATTTTGAAGATGAGAACATTGAGACACTATTGTATTCACATACATTTGTTTTCTTCCATTAATCTCATACATACCTCTTTGCAGGATTGTATGTAAAGATGGGCTTTTCTATACATTCCTTAATAATTCCAATAGTTGACTGTCTTTTGCATGCATGCAAAATGAGAGCCACTTCAGTGCAGTGTAAAGGAATGCTGTAGAGCCAGTACCAACCACCAAGGTTAATTAATTTATTATTTATTCTATTTACTCAATTTCTATAGTTTCCCAACTCAACCAAGTGACTCTGGGTGGCTTACAATTCTAAAATGATAAAACAATTAAAACATTGGAAGAATAAAAACAAATGCACATAGTTGCAATGATAAATAATCAACTAATAGTAAAGCCAAGTAACAGAGCCCTTAATATCTTCTGAGTCCCAGGTACATAGCGTGCTCAATCCTCTCCATCTGGCCTTGTTCATATTGTGGATAATCAGGTATAGACATTGCCCTAAGGGGCTTCCATGCTGCTGTCCATAAACGAGGCAAAAGACATCTAGATTTTACTTTGAAATGACTCTGACTGTAAGCTAATTATGGCTAAAAGTTTTTTTTAATCTCTTCTTTATCCAAGATTGCTCTTCTGTTTCAATTGGCAACACATTATACTAATGAATTTTTTATAGAAACTGACTGAATACAGCCATCTCTTTTTCTTCTCATCCAGCTCCCCTAATATTTCCCTTACTGCTAACATTCTAATACAGGTAGTTTTCGACTTACAACCACAGTTGAGTCCAAAATTTATGGTGCTAAGCAAGATAATTGTTAAGTGAATTTTGCTCCATTTTATGGCCTTTCTTGCCACAGTTGTNAAGTGAATCACTGCAGTTGTTAAGTGTGTAACACAGTTGTTACTTCCCCATTGACTTGGTTGTCAGAAGGTTTCAAAAGGGAATCACATAACCGGGAAACTGCAACAGTCATAATAAGTACATTGCCAGTTCCCAAATGCCCAAATTTTGTTCACATAACCATGGAAAGGCAGCAAGGGCCATAAGCGCGAACAATGGTCATAAGTCGTTTTTTCCAATTCCATTGTAACTTAAGACAATCACTAAATGAACGGTTATAAGTTGAGAACTACCTGGATAGCCCACTAGCAGCTAACAGTCGCAACATGAAAAACACGTAATTAATGTATAAAGCCTCAATGGATGGACTAAGAAATTAAGCTGAACCAAAAGCAAAGCTGGGCAGAGTTAAAAAGCTTATTAAGAAAAATAGCAGAAAAAAGGAGATCAGAAAAAAAATTCTCAGAGGAAAGAGCTTAAATCAAAGAGCTTTTAAGATCAGAACGCATGGAAAGATTCTTATGGAAGTAATTTATATCTTGAGCCCAGACATTCTTAAAGGCATCAACAGACTCATATGTTGTCTGTACCATATATCTAAGTGGAGAAAGCTAAGACAGCTTCTATAAAAGATAAATAGCTTTCTTCCTAGGTCGCCCTAACATAGCACCTTTCATGTTTGTTGAAGTAAAGCTCCCATCACCCCCAAACAGCACACTATGCTGTCTCATAAAATTGGGGTTTGTAGCCAAATGCTTATTTGGAGTTTCCTAAATACAAACCATTCTTATGTCAAGTGCAGATGTTTTGAATTGTGGTGGATTCCAGATCCCCTCATCTTCCCCTAGCCAAGTCCTTCAAATTTCACATTTGAGTGGAGCAGAGACTGAATGACTGATTTGAACTAATAATCCTAGCAGAATGCTACAGGTAGACGCTGCTCAGAATGTGGCATAGGCAGTAAGAATATGCTCTTCCTGACCCTCAAGTGAGCAGAAATATCTCGAGCCATGTTCTGTCACTGTCTAATAACTCAGTGCCTTGTATCCTCTATCAGTTTCACACCGATAAAGGAATCCCTGCTGCCTTAAAAATATGCACATGCAAACTTCAAGATTACAAATTGAAACCCTTTTGTTTGGTCACTATGGTGGCACATGCCAGAACCTGTGTGCTATACGTAGTTAAGATGTTGCCTTCACACTGGCCAGACCCAGGTTTAGATCTCCAGGTCTTCCTAGTCCTAAATCAATACCTTAATTGGTGATATTATGCAAGTTCACTCTCTTAGC
Organism: Ophiophagus hannah; assembly: GCA_000516915.1. NCBI lineage: Eukaryota > Metazoa > Chordata > Lepidosauria > Squamata > Elapidae > Ophiophagus > Ophiophagus hannah. The sequence goes on from AZIM01000844.1 coordinate 378,201, forward strand.
AAAACCTGTCTATAGAATTGTTGGTGTGAGGAAGTATAGAGCATAAGGAAAATGACCTAGATATGGAAGTTCCATTGGCAAAGCAACAAGGAGGAAAACAGTCTAGACTCTAGAACATCAAGATCAAGTTTGGAAATGAATCAGATAGACACCTCTGAACTATAAGAATAAAGAAAAAGAACAGCAAAACCAGAGTTTCAAGGTTCTGTTTTTATAGCCAATTGCAATAAAAGTTTGTTGTGGAGTTGATTTCGTGGTCTGGTCTACCTAGTGGGCCAACAATAAGAAGGGAGAGCTCCTAGAACAGTGATGGCGAACCTTTACGTCTTTGTGTGCCAAAAGTGTGCATGCGCGCATGTGTGCCAGGACCCATAAGGTAGTGCATATGCCCCCCACACCCCCTGCCCATGCACACACGACCCCTGTGCACAGCCCACATGTTTCTGCACTTGTGTGTGTGACCCCCCCATGTGTGCCATGTGTTTCTGTGCATGCACGTGAGAGCCCCCCATGCGCGCCCATTTCTGCGCATGCATGCGTGTCTCCTGCACACGCCCCCCAAATGCACTCCAGCTACCTGACGATCAGCTGGTGGGTGGGCGGTGCCTGCACCTGCACAGTGGACCTGCTCTGGGCAACGGCTCGCATGCCAGCGGAGATGGCTCTGCGTGCAGCTTCCAGCATGCATGCCATAGGTTCGCCATCACAGTCTTAGAAGAAAGTCAAGATACAAATCTAACATGTAAATATAAATAAATACATCCTTTTCACCTTGACACTTTCCCCAGAAGGCAGGATCATGGAGGCGAGTGTCAAATGTCCATTCCAATTGTTGTGTCCAGTGCCCAGTAAAAGAGAGGATTTTGGATTGCAGCTGTTTCTGAGTGACAATTGCTACTTTCAAACAGAAGTTCCCTGTTTCACTGAGCCTTAATAGGGTGATCAGTCAACAACCTCATGTCACTCTTTGCCATTAAAGAATGGATGGACTGTTATTGAATACTGTTCTTCTGGGGAAATGACAGGTTCAAACCATCATCGAAAGTAATGACAGATAACTTGCTTTCCCAAAGCAAAATAATTTGAAAGCAAACTTAAAAGAAATTAATTTGCTTCATAAAGTGGGAAAATGTATTAAAAGCAAATTAAATAAACACGAGTTAACATTGCCTTTCTGAATAGAAAATAGAAACCACATCAATAACAAATGATGTCGTTTCATTTGTTAAAGCATATTTATAGAAAAGGCTTATTCTTGCGATGAGAAGATTCAACAATATTTGAAGGGCTCTTTTTGATATACAAGCTGGTTGAAGGGACATATAGTCCGAATATGTTATTGTTAACTGTATGCTGCACCTGTAATCCAGATGTTACATACCAGAGAAAAAAGCACTAGGACATTTTGTTCCATATCCCAGAACAGTAAGCATGAGTAGCACGCAAATAAAGCATCTGCTGTTTTCTTTGCAGAAGAAGAAGCTGATTATTCAGTACTCCAGAGCACTGTTTCTCAACCTCAGCAGCTGGGGGATTCTGGGAGTTGAAGTCCACAATTGTTAAAGTTGTAAAGTTGTTAAAGTTGAAACATGATCTAGGGAGCTGTCAGGCACAAAAGACCAGGTCCACACAGGAAGGTTCAATTAAGCTGATATATTGCTAAAAGCCTATGCGTAAGAATCTTCTCAACTAATACAGGTAGCTCTTGGCTTACGACCTCAATTGAGCCCAAAATTTTTTGTTGCCAAGTGAGACAGTTGTTAAGTGAATCACTACAGTTGTTAATTTGTAACATGGTTGTTAAGTGAATCTGGATTCCCCATTGACTTTGCTTGTCACACGTGCGCCAAAGCTGATCACATGATTCTGGGACACTGCAAACGTCATAAATATGAGTCAGTTGCCAAGCGTCTGAATCTTGATCATATAACCATGGGAATGCCAGAATGGTTTTAAATATGAAAAATGGTCATAAGTCACTTTTTTCAATGACATTGTAACTTTGAACAGTCACTAANTGAACTGTTGTAAGTCAAGGACTACCTGTTGTCAGCACTTGCTTAGATAAGAATCAGTGACACTCAAGGGGCTTGGACTTAGTTTGCTTGTTGGCTACGTAGGGATTCTTAGCTGAGCATTCTTTTAACTCGGCCCCCAAGTTCTGCCATTCCTTCTTCTACAGAAGCCCTATCCTTTTCATCAAGGTTAGGATTCCAGATAGTCAAGTTATAATATATAATAATAAACTAAATAAGGAATATTACTGTGTTCTGCAATACTTCACAAACTGTATCTTGCCTTTACCTGATTGGAAAGTCAATGTAAGTGAGCCTTGTCTAGTATTACTGGGATTAGTTCCCAGCAATACTAGCTGATTTACTGGTTCTCCCACCAGAATTTGGCCAACAAATATTTTCTCACCTGCTTTTCACATGTGACAAATTACAGTGGGAATGTCAACTTTTTGATTTGATACTGGAGAATGGCTAATGTTTGATGATCAGTGATTTAATAAGCACATTAAGTAGGTTACTTGGCTGTGCTGGCTTAAGAACTTTAAGAACTGAAGATGGACCCAATCTGAGGCCTCCAGTTTGGAAGGTCTTTCTAAACATATTACTAAATTAGTATCGTGGTTTATTCTGCATCCAAGGGATGTTTGTCATTAAATATTTGAGCCATAGTTTATAAAATAGGTGTTTGCAGTTGTTCCATAATCACAACAGGGATCAAAACTTTAAAAGAGGTCAACACATTTAAATTCTTGAATAGCATGATCCTTCTGATCTACTGATTTTATAATTTATTTAGTTTTGCTGAGGGGGATTATCCTTCCAAAACTGGAACTGAAGAGCATAAGCATTTATTTCACTTTTTTCTAATGTGCTACTAATGCTTGCTTATTTTGTTAATGTTATATGTGCAAAATGGCTAGTTGCTATTTAATAATTATCATGGAGATAAAGCTTTGATAATGTGTCACTGTAGTGGGATCTCTGACCTCACATCCTCCAGAAATGTTGTTGGCAATGAAGAAACCTAACCCTAAGTTTCTGCATTTCATTTCTTTCAATGAATCTACCCTCTTGTCAGACTGAAGGGTATAATTTCTTCCTTTGACCTGAACTAAGTAGGTAAGTTTAAAAAATTAAAATAATTGCTTACATTTGAAAGTTGTAAAAAGAAACTATGCTTGTATCTGCAACATGAACAAAAAAAATTCATTCTAGTTAAAATATAAAAGTATAACCATAGATTAACTGTATAATTAATATTCTGCTCATAATCATTAACAATAAAAACACTGCAGAAGTTTGGAATATTAGCATTGCTTTATATCTCAGTTACAATATTCATATTCATTGTAGTGTATAGTAATGCAATCTGAAACTAACATTCAGGACCCTTTCCCATTGCTATGTAGCAGAGTTATCTACCATTCTTATGTATGCAGAAAACAATACTGGCATGAAATTTGCTGGCCCTCTCACTGAATCCAGTTTTGCTCAGATTGTGTGTATTTTGACTTGCTGCCAATTATCCTAATTTCGCCTGTTGATATGCAGAAAGCAAAGATTTCTTTGGTTGTGCCAGCTCGTGGGAAAATCGTCTGCCATGATTTGCACTACTCTAATAAAGATAGAGTGGGTCAAACTTCAAGACTCAACTGTTCTCTAGACCCTTTCCTATGCCCTCCCGCCTACACCACACACCCTCATAAACTAAGCTCAACAAAACAACCCAGATTAGAGTCAGAAGGGAGCTGAGTCACAACAATACTCTTATTTAAGATTTCTTTCCTCCTCTTTTCCTTTCCTTTCCTTTCCTTNTTTTCTTTTCTTTTCTTTCCTTTCCTTTCCTTTCCTTTCTTTCTTTTTTCTTTTTTTTGGAATAGGCAAAAATGCCACTTTTCAGATTCCTCTGTGTCCAGTTTGGGAGAGAATTGAGGAACAAGAACTATCATGGCATAGTTTTGTATTTCAGCCTTGTGTAAATGAAGGTAAAAATAAAGATAAAAGTTTCCTCTGTCCAGCCATGTCCGATTCTAAGGGTGGTGGTCATCTCCATTTCTTATCTGCCTCAGCTCCTGTCCACCTAGCAGTTGAAAGCATGCAAAGGCGAGTAGATAAATAGGTATCACTTTGACAGAAATTTTCCATAGACATTGGCTTCTGGTAACTAAGATAAAGGTAGAAGTTTTCCCTATACAATGGTATCCAACTCTAGGGAGATGTACTCATCTCTATTTCTTAATTAAGTGTTGTCCGAAGATGCTTTTGTGATCACATGGCCAGTGTGACTAGATGCCAAGATGCATGGAACACTATTACCTTCCCACCGAAGGGATATCTATTAATCTACTCGCATTTGCATGCTTTCAAACTGCTAGGTGGACAGAAGCTGAGGCAGCTAACAGAAGCTCACTCCATCGCATGGTGCTCAGGTCTCGAACCCAGCCTAACAGCTTTCCAGCTGACAACTCAAGGTCTTTAACCACTGAGCCAGAACTATAAAGTCTGATAGATGACCAGTGTAGTAGTACTGCATTGTCCAGGTTCTCTGCTATCCACTCCCACTTTAATTCCTCTCCAAGGTAAATGAGTTGGAAAGTATAATTTGTGTTTGTTATTTGGTGGTGTTGGCATAAAGAGGAAAATATTACCTTAATACCTGTACATTTAAAAGACAATTTAAGTCTGTCTCACTAATGGATTGGAAATCAAAGAAAGACAATATGAGGACATAGCTTGGAAACAAAAATAGTGATAAAGTATTTAATCAAAGTGAGAAAACTGCCAGTGGGAAAGTACTTAGGATAGAAATATGACATGGTTCATAAAATAGTGGCAGACATCTGAGTCATAGCTTAAGTCATATGTTGAATTTGAAAGCTACATAGCAGGAAAATTTTCCATTGCCTTGGCTGAAACAGACCACAGACTTGAATCATTTTGCTGCATATTCATAAGGCTTGGCAGCATTCTATCTTAGTGATAGTTCTAAATTCTAATTAAATCTGAGCTTTATTAAGGAGATCAGATTGGGGCAATTAAAAGACATGTGTGGTATACTGCACATTATTCTACATCTGTAGATCACATTCACAGTTAAAAAAGCAATGTACATTGTTGTCTATTGTAAACTTCTTTATTGTATGATATGATAGGAAAATTTCTTGAGATCCCTACTAAGAGCTTGCAGATCTAAACGATGATATCATGGGTACTATTGAAGAAGATAAGTCAGTTTAGAAAGTAGAGCAGCTGATGAATGAATGCATGAGGTTTCCTGAAAGTAGAAATGATCTGGTTGCTTCCTGAAGTATTCAACTATGGTGTTAAGCATATCTGTGGTGCTACTAACATGTTGTGATCTACTGAACTTCACAGAATAATGTGTCAGAGACTTAAATAGCTTCTGCAAATGGGCCAGTTCCTGGCATACTTTTTAGTGTATGGCAGAGCAGTGTGACATATGAAACAATTGGAAGGATTGGGCATATCTACTTTAATGAAAAGAATTGGCTGATGAGAGCTTAAATATTCCATGTGAATTGGCAGAAAAAGAGACTGAGAAGAACAGTCCCCAAATGCTGTTGTCGATTGAAAGCTTGAAAATCTGGAAGAAAATGGAAAAAGGGAAAGAAAAGGGAGCAAAATGGGGAGAGACATTAGACATATTACCACATTAAGCATCCTGACATCCAGAAGGGGATTAAGCAGGATATTTTTAAGACTCGTATTTCAGTTCAGTTGCTAATTTTAAATTTGTGCAAGTGACCTGGAGGGAAGATTATAAGACTAAATTAAATTTGCAATCATCAACAGAAATGCATAAAAATGAGGTTTTTTTGTTTTTTTTTAAAACTACTTTGCCAGTGAGCTGCAGCTGGAATTATTCTACCAGCAAATTCATATTAAGTGTACCCTCTTTATAGGGTACTATAAAATAAAAAATTATAAATAGCGTAAGCATTTTTCAGTCCAGTAGGATAAATTTCAATTTTAAAATTGCTGAGATTCTTACAGACATTTTCTGGTAAATGGTAAACAACATGAAAAGATGAACATAACTGAGCCCTTCACATGTAAAAATATTATGATATACTTTTTGGTTCTTTTGAAAATAAAGATTGTGGCAACTGTCATATGTGACTTGACTCTCTGTGTGCAGTGGTAGTGTCCACATGAGGTCATATAGTCTGTTACCTGCACTCTCTCTTGAAAAGGTTTAGATAACCAGTCTTTTAAATCAACATTGATCTTGCTCACTGAAAGAAAATTGTTATGAGTGTGTGCTGGTCATAATAATGGGGACTGTAATGATTTGTACTTTGTACCATATCTACCATTTAAATTGGGAATAATTTCAAAGTTCATCTGAAGTTTGAAAAAAGACAACTGGGGAAAAAAAACAGTTGGATGGTCCTTGTTTGGGTTATATCAATGAATTGACTTTAAAATTCACTTTAAAAAGTTGTGGGAAACTGTTCCCAATCTGATGTTTTCTAAAACACAATATCCCCCCCATATATGTGCCAGAATGGCTAATAGCATCAGGAGGACATAGACTTGGTGAAGAGTTGCATGTCAATTATATTGTCAGATAGTATCAACCTGGCCAGTTTGATTCAACGGGATTGACACACTCCTAGATTTTTGGATTAAACAATGCCATTTATTGGGATTCCAAAGACATCTTTCTCTGTTGCATTGCCTGGCCATTGGAACAAGGTTCCCCCTGAGATCTGGGAGGCTCCTACTCTAGGAACCATCACATTTGGAGCACCTTGAAAACCTGACTCTTCACCCAACTTTTGACATAGATGGGTATAACCTTCCAAGGAATGTGAATGTGTTTTGTTGCTGCCATCTTCGTTTTGTGTTTCTTCTTTTAGTGCTATTTATTTTTTTAATCATTTTAGTTTTCATATTTTCTTGAGAACCGCTCAAAGTTCATATTGAGAATATGGTGGTGTAAAAATTAAATTAAGTAAATAAATAAATAATAAAGTGATGAAATATTGAGAGAATAATTAAAAATGAAGCAAAAACTTTCCTATTTATTAATTTTTGGTCAAATTAGACATCACGGATCAATAAGTCTTTAGAATTTCATAACTATCCATTCAACAAATTCAAAGTAACTCTTTACTCAAAGCAATTTATCCAACAATTTCAATCTTGTTTGATTTCTGTCCTATTAGTTTGGTAAGTGCTCTTTTCCTGTTCAAGTAAAATTTGAAGGTTTTTCAATAATTCCTTAGGTACAATTAAATTATTTCTAAGCACTTTCAATAAATAAGAGAACAAGAACATTTTATTTGTGGCATGCAAACTGAATCAGAAAATTTTTCTTTCCATCAACTGCTTGGGATTTGAAAGAGGAGAGATTTGTTATAGATGATAGGATTACATAGGAATTGGCAAATCTTTTCTGTCCTGTATTTAAATGATTCTACTAACAAGTGTGATTATGATCAATCAAACGTGTACCTGCAAATTTGTTGAAAGTTTGGAATGTAAATTTGCTTCTGGTTTAAATAGCATGTTAAAAATGAGAACATTGTTTTGTGTTAGCAATTCATATTGTCTAATTTCAGATTACATCTTTTACATCTGGCATAAATTACCTTTTGAAGCAGAGTGAGACAACCATTGGCTGTAGATGTGGAAGGAATTTATGAAAATGACAGTCCTGTATTCTTGTAATTTAAGAAGCATTATAAACAGAGATGAAATGCTTCTGTAATCCTGGCAGGAAAGAAACAAGAAAATAATAAAAGTGTCATTGTGGTTTGGAGAAAAAAACCAAACAAACTTAAAAACAATTCATAATGTTTGGAATCCAGATGTTTATACATTTGAAGCATTCCAAGTTTTAATTTTAGGCATCCTGTAGAATAGGGTTGGATGAGACATTTGTTTGATCCAATTTTTAAGAAAATATTTTTATCTTACTTTGGAACTCTCTAAATCTGTCTGTGAACCAGTTCACATAATTGGAGAGTGAGATCTGCAATTTCCTCAAATTTACACACACATTTCAGATACACATATCATATATTAAGCAAATGGGTCACAAAGATAATCCCATAATCCTTTGCAGTGTGGGCAACTCACTGGAGCTGGCAGGAGTGTTTAATGGCCGGATGCCCTACCTGTCACCAATGGGGAGTTTTGTTCAGCAGATATATTCTCA
>AZIM01000844.1:396317-408089 GCA_000516915.1 Ophiophagus hannah
GCTGTCAAGTTTGAAGGCCCCTGCTTTAGTGGTTTGTCAAATGAATAATTCCTCAGACCCAATGGGTAATACAATAATATCATAATTGCTTTTTGATACTGAATCCAGAATTAACTGGATTCAAGATACAACATATGCTGAATTCTCAACATTACACTTTGTATAGGCCTAAGTCCTCTGCTGAGTCAGATATGATTCATATGTTTCTCTATGTATATACATATGGACACACATGTATTTTGTTTTTAAAAACAAATGCAATACTGGAAATAATTTCATAGCTGGTAAGATCTTCTTCCGTGACTAGCTCAAACTCTAAACTGCCAGAACGAAGCCACCTTCTTGGCTTTGTCATTGGCCAAAAATAAACCATTAAAAAAAAACAGCTGGTAAGATGAAACTTCAGTATGGATTACAAAGCTTTTAAAATTTGTGTATAAAATGCTTCTTTGGCAGAGAAAAACCACTGGGATATTTAATGTTGAAATGTTAGAGAAAGAAATGAATATGCAAGTAATTTGTCCTATTTAGTTTTTATTATTGTCATGTTTATGTGTGTTTTTTTGTTTTTTTGTTTGTTTCCTTAGTGGTTATTTGGGGGCAGGGAGTAGGGGAATACCTTGTAGTCTATTTGAAGTAGTAGTTGAAAGTGGTTCAATGCAGCCAAATACAGTATTACAGTAGGGTCTAAACCAGAATTCTTCAGCTAGTAAGTTTGGAAACTCCTGGTTTAAAGTAATAGCAAATTCTAGCTGTAAATGGATGTGCCCAAACTTTCAACATTCTCTAAGGCAGTCTTGAATTATTGCCTAGCAATAGTTCTGAGTGAAGGAAAATAAAATGCATTAAACATGTTTCCCACTGGAGAAATGATCTCATGTCAGGAAACTTTATACCAGAATGAAACTTACATAAATAATATCCAGTAGGAAAACATCTTTTGAGGAGTGAAACAAGAAAAAATATTCTCCATTATACATTTACACACCCAAATATGTGTTACATTTTAAATGAATTCCTCCCTTTTCCACATTTGATTGAATGCTTTAGTTGTGGTGTGACCCACCACAGTTACCATTTGGGATTGGGGTTGAAAAATATCCAACATTTGCTGATTGCCAGCCAGCCCATGCAAAATGGGTAAGGTTTGTTTGTCAGAATGCATGTGAATCTAATTCGGGAAGAGGAAAAGTATGAAAAGCAGTTGCATCTTGCAAATATTATTGTGAGCTTCTAGAAGGCATGTAACTGGACATGTGGGCTTTTGTTCATGTTTATGTATGTAATGGGCAGTTGCAGCAACATAAGCTTATGGATAATTCTTGATATTTCAGAACAACTCATAACTACCTGTAGACCTTTTATTACCACCTCTAGTAAACTTACCTCTTGGAGTCAGTCGGCCAATTCAGAAACCAAGGACCAGTCCTCTGCAAATGTGTTTTCTGCAAAAAAATATTGTGTTGACTTTTCCCCAGGAATAATGGCCAAGAAACAGAAGGAGAAAGGTCTACCATCACCCTTCAACCCTAGTTTAGGGTGAAATGTTCAAGGATGAAGAAAGGAATATAACCAACATAGATTTCTAGGTATAGTTACTATAGTGCCATTATTTGAGTTGTGTTTTCTCAAATCAAGTTTTACTCAGTTACACTCTTAGCTTTTTGGATGCCTAATTGTCATCTTAGAATTGTTGATATGTTCATACTTTCTCTTTTGAAGCATTTATCTTTTCTTTCAATGTAATTCATGTGATCCTCGACTTACAACAATTCATTTGGTGACCATTCAAAGTTACAACAGCACTTAAAACATGACTTATGAACACTTTTCACACTTATGATTGTGGCAGCATCCCCATGATCTCATGATTTACATTCAGATATTTGACAACTGGTTCAGATTTATGCCGGTTGCAGGATCCCTGGATCACGTGATCACTTTTGCAGCTTTCCGACAATCAAAGTCAATGGGGAAGCCAGATTCACTTAATGTTACTAAATGAACAACTGCAGTGATTCACTTTAACAAATGTCTCAGAAAAGTCATGAAATGAGACAAAACTCACTTTACAATTTTTTCATTTAAGCAACATAAATTTTGGGCTCAATTATGGTCGTAAGTTGAGGACTACCTGTACTCATGCAAGGCCTACTTTGTTATGTGTTTAAATAATTCATAGTTTATTTTGGGGAGTGCCAGTTTGTGTGTTGGGGTTTCTAATCTGGTAACATGCTTCTCCAAAATGACTAGGAGGCACTAACTGAAGGTATTCCTGTCATTCGTTTAGAAAAGGAAACATGTATTTTTTCTTTGCAACTTACTCCCTTAACTCTGCTAGAGGATAGAAAGAAAAAGCTGATATCAAAGACCAGCTGAAGGCAATGCCTACTACATCAGACCGGACTCTCTTGGTAGGGTGGGGCAAGGTAGTAGCAGAGATACCTGTTTTAGGATGCTTCAGTCTAAAATGAAGTCAGTGTAAATTAGCTCTTACATGCTACTGCATGCTATTGCAACTTGAAGTATGTAGCTCAAACTTTACTGATGTCAAGTAGATGACTCAAGTTTTTCAGATGCTAAGTGCAGCTTCACTTTGACTGCGACATTTTTGAAAATCTCTGCATTCAGTGCACTCAGAAGAAAGTTCACTTTCTTCCTGGCCTACAAATTATTTTGTGTTGTTGAGTCAGAAGTATACAAGTTTAATGTATTATGTTGATTGGTCACACAGTCCTTCCACAACTGGATTTGGCATTTTTCACCATCTATTGAGTTTGTCTTAAGCATCAGGCTATTATTACTACTGTTGTTTTCAGAAGTGCTACTTGATTTTCCCCTTTTGTAGCTTTCAAATGGCCTTGATTTCTATTAAACAAACTAATCCTTTGAATTCACACCTGATAGAAGTAGCAATTAGTTAAATACATTTCAACTTTTACAAAGGCTGTTGGCTGATCCTCTCCTCACTCTTTTTTTCTGTAGTGACATTGTTCCCTAATTTCTACATCTTATGCTGATGGTTGCATGCTTAATCCCCCAAGAAAAGGTCAGGTGCTCTAGTTTAAAAGAAAAAATCTGCTGTGATATTCTGTGATGTATTGGAACTGGCATGCCCTGCCTTTGCCATGCTTATGTCTCATTGTATAAATAAGCTCTGCTCTTTGGTATGTGTGTGAATCCATTCTATGTTAGTAGAAGAATTTTGCTAGCTGCCTTAAGATTTGCATTCCCAGGTGGAATTAGATCATGATTTATATGTCTGCATCAGAGAAATAGGTTTGACATCTGTGTGAATAAAACTTTTTATATGCATGCCTAGTAATTGTATTACAGTGAGCTGTTCAAAATATTTCCTCATACTTCAACCTATTTTATCTTCTAAAAAAAACAACTATCAAATTGAAAAGCAATTTTTAACTTAATTCCTCTGAAAAGGAAAGGGTGTATCACCATTTATGCAACTTTGGCTTTGAGTATTTATATCATCCAAATTTGTCCCTTAGAAGGCCACTATGGAAAAACTGGCATCAGTGCGTCAATACTGGATTCACTGGTAAAACAAGAGGCTCTAAGTCAATATGACAGAACCAAGTATTTCTAGAATACAGTAGGAATCATTAGCATGAGTTCATTAAGCAAATATAGCTACTGACCTGAAGAACAATTCTCCACACAGTGGTAGGTAACTATTTTAGAACATGTGAAATAATTTATCTCTATGTTCATAATAGGTCTAATATTAATACTTCAGCCCAATGTCCTTCGTATGTATTGGACTGCAGAATCCATCAACCTCAGCCATTTAGTGTCCGTAGAAATCTTGTCTATACAATAAAAAACTTGCTTGTGGCAAAACAGCACTAATGTCTGCCTGCCTGCCTGCCTGCCTGCCNAGTACTGCAGGCTACTTCTGCTGACTACAATTTGGCAGTTCAAATCTCACCAGGCTCAAGGTTGACTCAGCCTTACATCTTTCTGGGGTTGATAAAATGAGGACCCAAATTGTTGGGGGCAATATGCTGACTCGGTAAAACACTTAGAGAGGACTGTAAAGCACTGTAAAGCAGTATATAAGTCTTAAGTGCTATTGCTATATCATCTACAAGAGATCCTTTAGTAGTAACATAAATTTTGCACCAGCTGCAATCCAGAAATTCTATATGTGCTACTTTTTTTTTTTGCAAGAACCCTAGGTACATTTTTATCTTTAGTTCTTTATCTTTATACAACAGAGGTGGGTTTGAATTAAGCACCCAAACTAGAAAGGTTAAAATTATCTACTTCCTTTCTTCCCCTTATCTACTTCCTAGTTTCCCCTTCCCTAATATTGTTACAGAACATATTTTTAATGGTCTTCCATTTGAGGATAGGAAACATTCCTGAACCATTGCAGAATCTTACTATGAAATGGTGGCTATGTATGAAATATATTCAGTGGTGGGCTTCAACTTTTTAAACAACTGATTGTCTGCTATAATGACTGGCTGGGTGGGCATGGCCAGGGGCATGGTCGGGGGTGTGACAACGTTCAGTCTTCTGCAGCACTCTGCCAGTCAAAACGTGCTGCGGGGATTAATTACAAAATGTGGACTTCGCTTTGTGCCATCCAGATCCAGCAAGCGAGGGGTGTGAACTACATAGAAAATACACTTTTGTTTGGTTATGAAGAAATATCCCCAAAGTCAGATGTACACTAAATGTAGACTGACTCTTAGCTACACATCTTCCCAGTAAACAGCAAATTTTGAAGCTCCAGGTAAAGAGGATTCATTTTAGGATGAGTAACCACAGTTTGCACGTTGGAGGTTCCTAAAGGAATGCTGGGAAATTCTGTATTTTAAAGAACATTTGAGGGAGTGGTACAGAAAAGCCCTTCTCTGCTTGAGGCTGTAGAGACCTGGCACCAATCAAAACACTGTGAAGCAACTGATCAACACTGACAGGGTAATCTACTAGTATATGAAAATAAGACCAAACTCCACTCCCTTCTAGTACTGATGATGTCACCTTGTTTGGTAATGAAACATCTGCGAGAAAACCATCAAGCCCAGAGAACACCAAAGACCCATAGTTCAACCCTGAGCTACAAATATTATCTTCTATTGATAAACACTTTTTGGTCAGAGAGACTCAGAGCCTGCCTTATATGAGATGGCTCCCGGTGATTTCATTCTAAATCTTGCTATGATTTCTATAAATAAGGAATATAGAATTATAATGGCTGAGTATTTGATCCTTCATACGTCAAAAAAATTACAAAGCTAAGGGATGAACGAATAAAAAACATTTGAAAAAAGAAAAGGCTCAGGAAAGAAAGACTGAAAATGTAAGAAAGAGGAAAAGAAGGAAAACCAAAAAAGAATGACTTCCAACTTTCTTTGATAAAGATATAAGTAAAAATATATCAAACTCTTACTCTAAGATTAACATTTGTCTGCTTTATTTCCATAATCCCATATCTAATCATCAAAGCCCAGTTCAACTTTTAATTTCAGTTTCTCACAAAAAATCCAGTAATGGTTCATATAGCTTTAATCACTATTTGTTAAGGACACCACAACTGATTTAATTGCACCAAACTCTAAGACTGAGAAACGGTAATCCACCGATAGAGATTTTTCCATTCTTATTTTACTGGTTCTTACTTACTTATGAGCAATCATAATGCAAAATCCTCTTCCATCCCATCCCAGACCAATGATAATACAAAATCCTCAGTTCCACCCCATTCCATACCAGCCAGTGGTGGGATTTGCTGTTTCGCCGAACTGCACAGAATCTTAACAACTGGTTCGCTGAAACTAGTGAGAACCAGCTGCAGCCACCTCTGAATATATTATATATGGGATGTAGTTCCATAAATAAGACATTGGCTGTTCTTTATTTTTTGTCTTGATGTATAGCAGGGGTGTCAAACTCATGTCATCACAGCAGCATCACATGACATATCGGGACTTTCTTCCCGTTCGCTAAACCGAGCAATGAGCGTGGCCAGCATGATGCATCCAGCTTGTGGTCCAGCAGTTTGACAGCCCTGATCTATAGGAAAGGAAATGAATAGGAAAAAGAATTCAAAGTGGTACATTTTCTAGCACCACCAGTTTAAAAAGAAAACAATAGTTGTATTCAGTATCTAGCCCAGTTATAACAATTATTATCTGTGGTTTTAATTATAGTTCAGTGGGATTTTTGGAGGAAGAGCTACATGTAAGATTTTGATGTATACCAGATTTTCTGCCTTTACGCTACAGCTTCTCTCTATAATCAACCAATTAAAGCGTCCTGTGGAGCACTTTAAATAAAAGGAAAAGCCTACTGCCACTTTTTGAACTATTTAAGTAGTTGAACTTGTTCCCTAGTTATTTGGGAATGTGATCCACTTTTTCGCTTCAAATGGAAAATGGAGAATTCTGACCTGGGAGTTGTGCTCTTGATATATCTCAAAGGGCCAGGATGAGTCTGGACTAAACACTTGGAACTATGTACTTAATTTCTTGTGGTTTTGAGGGTCTGTCTCCTGCAAAATTAATTCAAGATGATAGGAATGAGATTCACATGTCTTCTGCTTTTCAATTGCTGCAAAGGAGAGCCATATTTCATGAAACAAGGTATCTGAATTTGAGTCAAATCTTAAATGTAAAATACATAAAACACTCACTTGTCTTGAGAAGAAACCATTTTTTAAAAAGGAAATATAAGACTTAACTGCTTAAAAGCAGTTTATAAAATTAAGGTTGAAATGAAGTCAGAAATCAAATTAATTTTGTCCTCCAATTTTTGCAGCTGCATTCTTAATGCCATGTATCTGAAATTTAAAATATTTTGCAGATGGATGGCTCTTAGAAGTCCTTCATTTTGCGTAGCTTTTATTCTATACTTTCCAATCATGGATTGCTTTATTTGGATGCCCATAAAATTAAACTTTTAAAATATTTTGCTAGTATCATGTTCTGTAAAGAGACATATCTTTGGCATAATGAATATATATATCAGCATAAATCTTTCCAAAGAGTGGAGTAATTGGTTGTTAAAATTTTCTGTTTAAGTTATCACTGTGGGACAATGGATGAAGTTCCAAAAACTTGCCAAGAAAACTGCCAGGATTAGTTTTTGCAGTTGCCAGCAGTCAACATTGACCTGAAGACACACACACACACACACACACACACACACACACACGCATGCTTGCGTGCATGTGTTTGTACATTCATTTTGACAGTTCAGTTGCATACAAACTCATTGAAAAGATTTTCCATTTTCCTTAGGAAAAGAATTACATCCATTTAAAAAATTCTGGAATATAAACAACTACTTAACAAGGCTTTGGAAAATCTGTGATATTACCATTCCAATCACGATTATCCAATTTGTTTTACCCTTCAGGTGCTTAATTTTTTTGCTTGAAATATGATTACTGTTTTGAGCTGTTCCAGTTTTCCAGCCTATTGCTATGCATTTACTGTACTCCCAAGGACGTAATAGCCTCGCAGCTCCAGTCCTGGGCTCAGCACAATCTCTACACAACATTACTAAGATAGGCCTGCTTGGGGCCAAGGTTATCTAAGAATTAGCTGTTCTCATGGTTTCCTCCTTTGCTTGAGTGTCTTTGCATTCTGCATCCATGTTCCGAAATCCTTGGATATCCAGCTGTTTGCAGAATGTCAGATATTTGGAACAGCAAGGTAAGAATTATATCCACATCAAAAATAATGCAATTCATTGTCATTTATATGCTTTCTAAATGTAAACAAATTGCAGTATCAAGATATCTCTTCTCCTTCCCCGCCCTAATAGCAGCAGAACATATTAGCTTCAGTTATCTGCATTCATTTTAGCACTTTGTCTTACTGCTCCTTCAGAGAATTGTCTTTTCTTAAAAAAAAAATCGGATTGTATTAATCATGTAATTAGCTTAGCTAGCAGTAAAATTAAGTCCTTGCTGATGCCAGAGTACCTTTAAAGCTTTTTTTTTTACGATTCTGTTCATGTCTTCATGACAAGCTTACAATAAGGGGAGGATTGGTTGCTGACTTAAAAAATATTTTTTTAAAAAAAAAAGCATTGTAAGATTCAAGAGCTCAAACTTGGAAGCAAAAACCATATAAAAAACCTTTAATAAACTTTGCAAATATGTGAAAGCTGCTTTCCAGTGAGTTTTATTAATAGAGTTTTAATACTGAGTCTATCTGAGTAATAAATTATATTTCTGAAATGGAAAAAGTACTAGACATGCTTTCCGGATTAGCAGTTATACCTGTGGAGAGAAGAACATTAAACTTCATTGACCACATTTAAGTAAAAGGGATTGGGGAGGGTGAGATTTTTTAAAGATATACTATCAAAAGTGCTACACTGCTGTATTAACACTAAAAACTTCATTTATGGAACATTTTGAGATTATAGTAAATTAAAACATTGTGGAATTTGGTGTAGAAAGTGTGCTCCAAATTTTGGGCTCAAGTATTCTGGTGTGGTTTGGTATTTCATGGCTAATAGTGTGCCAGAATAATTGTCTAGACCTTTTCTTTTTCATAACTGATCTTCATCCTTCTCTGTGTTGTCCTTCAGGGATACAAAAGAACCTACTGTGTGTTCTGAGTTGAGACTTTCATGGTGGAGAGAGTTACATTCCAGAATTTGTATTGAGTTATATACCATTTAAAATTTTATGCATGCCTGGTTCTAATTTAACCAGACACAATATTATTAACAGCTGCCTTTTTTAGTAGTACCAAGTAGATATTTTAACATGATTTTGGAGGGGATCCTTTCTGCCAAGATGGATCGTTAGTTGCCATCCTTGAGCTGGTACCTAACTCTAATTGTTGCCTGTTATATGACTTCCCTCTAAGGTAAGAGATGACAGCTAAACACATATTGTGTACCTTCTGGCTACCGTTAGAAGGTATCCAAATAGGGAGGAAAATTCTGTTTTAACACCAATGTAGTTAAAAACAACTTAAGGTTGTCTCATGCATGCAATATTATGGAACTTTGGTATAAAAAAACATTTTGGTAGATAAGGCGTATGATTGTGCCACTGTTAGTGCAAATTCAAAAAGACTGATTTTCAAATAAAAGCATAACAGTAAATAATTTGTAATCTTTAATTTAAGTAATGCATGTTATCTTTGTTATGGGTTGATGGGAAAAACCTAAAACCTCATACAGTACACCAGAAATAAAATGAAGACCTCAGAAGATGGTTTCTTGTTTTCCAAATGATTAATTTCTCTTCTGGTGCACAAATAACATTTTATTGATTATTGATTATTTATCTCTCTTTTAGTTGAGAATCATGGAAATTGATAAGAGAAAGATAGAAAATGAGGAGTGATTTAGTGCTGGTTTGTAAAAACAATTCAGCAATGCCATCACATGGTTGGCATTTTGCCAAATATGGATGCAAAATGGCAGCCATGTGTCACCAGTTTGGGGGATTCATTCATGTCATAGGTTATTGCTGTTAAAGGCTATGCAATTTTTCTTCCATACTTTTTCATATAATCTCTTCTTACGGTTTTATTTACATCTTGTCTTAAAAATATCTCTTCATAAGAGACTTTATCAAGACTTAGGAAAATGTATGCATTTATTGTTGTCCTAAACACTCTGCAAGACAGTCTGGAATCATTTTGAAGTTAGCATAGACACTGAAGTCTACAGAAAGGGTTTTTACCAGATGTGCAGTCTGGTAACTTCTCTTTGTAGTTATTTTTGCTTCTTAAAGCTATCCCTACCAAATTGTTTGTATTAAGAAATACCAGAAAATTGCTAGTTATTAATATCTGTTTATTTATCAAATAGATGATTATTGGGAGTTATGAATGATTATGATTATTTTCATGGAAGTATAACACAGAAGATGTTCTTTCTAGAAAGAAGTATGATTTAATACACACACACATGCACACACACATGCACATTCTACAAATAACTAATACTATATGATGGGTTTGTACAGACCAAACATAGTTGAAATAAGATTTAAAAGCATTTTTACAGTTCTAGGTCATATTTCATAAGTTTCTACTTTCTTTTAAACCGACACTCTGCCCAATCATGTCTGCTTTGAAATATGATCACATAAATCATTACAGGTTAATTGCTATTTAAGGGTTGAAGATTTATTCCTTACTGTCAGACTGTGTATTGGTGGATAACTTTTTCCACCACTCTGTTTCAGATTTTGACAAAGAGAATTTGTTTACGTATAAAACTCCAAGATTACTCCAGAGCAGGAGGAGGACTTTAAGGTAAAACATTCTTTGCACTTCTTGTGTATAATGAGTTTGCAGTGAGACCAAAAAAAACCCAGGTTAATTTCTTCATGACAGTGATCTGGGAAGAAATTCATCTATAGTGATTGTGTATAGGATCACTGTCACTCTTTAAGATACGTGTGTAATTGATACACAAACACTAAATCTTTGAAGGAAAAATACCATACATTCCAAAATGAGCATTTGATTTTGTGATATTTTTATACAATTCTCAAATAGAATTATGCAAGTCTTTTGTGCTGATTTAATGTCATGAAGTTGGGGTCCTTTGCTGTTAATGCTTTTGTCACTGTATTGTACACAAGTTATCATGTGCCTCTTTCAGGTAAATACCACATTTTAGGTTCCAAGGAAGTGGTTTTTGACTCCAAAATCTTATACCACAATAAATACATGGTTTTGTGCAGATCTAGATATGCACATGTGTCAACTCTCCTGTGGGAGCAGCATTGGCTTTTGATTTCCTCCAGGTCCAATTCAAGGTGCTGGTTACCTACTTGGCTTGGGATCAGGTTATTTGAAAGACCATCTTCTACCCAACCTACTAGAGCAAGGAGGTAGGGAATCTATGGGTCCTTTCTCCTAAGGAGGTACATCTAGCAGGACCAAAAAGAAGGGCCTTCTCCGGGGAGGCTCCCTCCCTGTACAACATCATCCCTGTAGAGATAAGATTGGACTTCACTCTTTTGAAAGGCCCCAAAGACTTGATTTTGGCATTTGGCGTCACAGAAGGAGTCACAGAATGGGATGGAGCCTGGAACAATCATTTGATTAGTATCACTAGGGAGTTGGGAGTTATTGGTTTGTTTGTTTTTTTCATATTAGGTTTGTATTTTTGTATGCTACCCGGAGTCACAGAGAATGAATTGGGTAGCCATATAAATTTTCATAAATAAATAAATGGTAGAAGAGATCCATATCTAGTATGTTTATATATCACCCTTAAATGGTTAGGCCTTGAAAAATGCAGTATAATACGTTTGTCTTCATTTTGAGATGAAGTTTGTTAAATTTTGATATTCTTCCCCATAGGAGTTCAAGGTGATAGCAGTCTTTTGAAGAGAGATAAAATGAGCCATAATGACACAATATAATTCTCCCCAGGGTTTATGTTAATCACAATTAGGTTAATAGAATGGATGAAAGGCTGCATGTTACAACATAGTGAGCCCTTTGTCACAATTAATATTTGCAATAGCACGAGAGTTTGGCAGGCTAACTAAGCAGTTTGCTTAAAACTACCTGGGTTTAAAATGGTAAAGAAAAAAAATAAAAACATATAATTATGTGGGCCATGTTTTATGGTCACTAGCAAATAGCATAAGTTGCATTTGGGGAGGAAAAAAAAGAGAAATATTTTTTTCATGATCTTTTTGTGAATTGTGACCTTAGGAAAATATTCAGTCTTTTTCTTGCACTGGATGCTGTAACAGAAAAATATACATATCATGACTTCTGTTTTTAGAATAGAATAGAATAGAATAGA
>AZIM01000844.1:414236-444349 GCA_000516915.1 Ophiophagus hannah
GAGTCTCCGGCGAAGGGCGGCATATAAATGCGAATTAAAAAAAAAAAGCCACATCGACAAATTAGGCCACGGCCACAGAACTGGTTAGTGGTCCCTGGGATTTAAAATTATGAGTTTGGTGATCCTGAGGTCCAAAAGGTTGGCGACCCCTGGTCTATACGATAGTATAGTACTCAATGCAAACTTTGCATTACTGTTATCTGTTCTTCAGTGACTCATTTGGAAGTATGGATCAATGGCCTTCAGGCATTAGATCATATAAAGAAGGAAAGTCCATGTAAGTTGGAGGGTAAAAAAATACACTTCACATTATTTCTGGAGTTTCAGTATGGTTCCACTGGTAGCACACTAAAAGAAATGTATGCTCTGATCATAAGATCCAGTTTTGTATTAAAGGCTAGAATGAAGAGGCCATGAGTTTTGGTCCTTCCCTAAATGTAAAAGCTAGTTGGAAGGTTTTTGATCAATCATATTCTCTCAGCCACAGGAAGACAAATACGATGACAAATCAGTTCCTAAAATGTGGACAAGAAGACTGAAGAGACTTGTCCAGGCAGTCATCAAAAGTCAAGATTGATTTGAAGATACAAAATGTTAGACTCTTCTGACCATGCATCCAATAATGGTCATTCTGAAACTCTGAACAGTGTACAATTTAAGCAATCATAATATAAAAAGTTCTAAAAATATAGACAATCATTTTTAAAAAAATAAAAATTAAAAGAATTAAAATTACAGACCACAATCACCTATTACCCATAATGAGAAAGCCATCTTAAATGTTGCTAGCTCCCTGGAACCCCCTAACCTGGCTACATAACTAGGTCCCCTAACCTGGCTACATAACCACGTCTTGAGGGACTTCTTAAATGTTAACAAGGACAGAGCTTACCTAAATTTAAAGAAATAATATTCCATAGACAGGCCCTACAGCAGGGAAGTCCCACCTCCTAGGCCCATCAAGTGTAGCATGTCCTCTCTATCAGATCTAATGGGATGGGCTGATATAATCAGGAATTATCTCAGATAATCTCATCTCATGCCATGAAAGGCTTTAAAGCAGGGGTCTCCAACCTTGGCAACTTTACGCCAAGCGGACTTCAACTCCCAGAATTCCCNCCAGCGAAGGTGATTTCTGGGAGTTGAAGTCCGCTTGGCTTAAAGTTGCCAAGGTTGGAGACCTCTGCTTTAAAGGTCAAAACTAGCATCCTGAATTGACCCAAGGGAAAAAACCTTGCAGTGCAGTCTTCTGTGGATATCAGCTATGGAAGAAAGACAGTGAAGGTAATTCAACAAATGTTTGAGGAATAGGTTGTAACACATTATAGAACATTTTAGGTATAAGTTAGAGCAGCATTTTTTTAAGTCTGTAAACTTTAAGATGTGTAGACTTCAACTTCAGCCAGTTTCTCTGGCTAAGGGATTTGGAAAGTTGAAGCCCACATATCATAAGGTTGAGAAACACGGAGTTAGACTATTAATATTATTCTGGTAGAGGTAGTGACTTGCAAACTTTTGCATAATTCATATCCCATGGAAAGCATAAAAGGTAAACCAGACAAGGAAATAATTGGTAAGTGATCGCTACCTCATTTCATTTAATGACAATTGCTTTATGAAAACACAAGCATTTCTTTTTACAACTATATTGTTTCAAATTTGTAATGTTTATTTATTTTTTATTTTTTTAGTTTCTGAATTAAGAAAACTCTTTGAACCAAACAGGCAGGATATTTTGGAAATGAAAAGGTATTTCTCCATCTTTATGTTAAGCAAAGTATAGATGGTTTTATAAAAATGGTTTCATCTTTCTTTTCCCTAGGTGACATTTATGTTATACTCTCTTATTTTTATTATCTCTTTTACAGGAAAGAGAGGATAGCTAGGCGTTTAGAAGGTATTGAAAATGATGTTCAGCAAAATTGTCCTGGGTTAGTCACCCATCGTTTGTTAGAAGAGGATACACCAAGATACATGCGTGCAACTGATCCATATAGTCCACATTTTGGTAAGGAGTAAATTTTGATATATGTTGATATTGTCCAACTGCTGTCGTAATTTTGAGCTCCTAGAAGCTGTCATTGGCTAGGGTGTTACGAATGTTACTGCTTTTATGTTATAAAGACTATTAGAGCATTTTTAAAGGTATTTTATCATTGGTTAAATTCAGACAAGCCTGTCCACACAGTATCAGATCTGGAAGAAATGTCTGTTAGAAGAGCGGAGATCATTTTGGGCTGCATTCACTGGTACTCCCCAAACTCTTTCCAAAGTGTTCTTCAGCTCTCTGGTGTAGATACAAGTGGTTCTAAACTTATGACCACAATTACCACTGGAGTTTTGGTTGTAAGTTGTTTTGATTATAAGTTGAGGAATAAACATGGCCAGGCCCAATTTTTCAATGATGGAAATTAAGCAAATCACATGACTATAAGTCTTAATCATGTGGTCATTAAGAGAACCACATGATTGTTAAGTGAATCTATTCTCCCAAATAGGTGCTTTTTTGCCATCAATGAGCAAAATACATTGGAAACTGGCCAAAAAATTTGCAAATTGTGGTCACAAGAGATGCAGTGCATTGTTTTATAATGGCTGGAAGTCCTTTATAGGCAACAACTTCTAATAGTTATTAAATGAACCATCTTAAATTGAGGATTGCCTGTAGATCAGGAATGTCAAATTTGACTTAATTGAGGGCCGCATCAGGATTGTGTTTGACCTCAGGGGGCTGGGGTGATATGGCCAGGGTGGGCGTGGCCAGCTCGACATCACTGACTCCATTTTCGCTGGCAGAGAACTGCAGGAAGCTGTTGCAGCTGAAAATGGAGCCCAGGCTGGCCGCAGGTGGGTGGGCCATGCATGGCCTTCCTGGGCTGTTTTCACTGGCAGATAGCGGCAGAAGGTTGTCACAGCTGAAAATTGAGCTGCATGCAGCCCTCCCTCACTCCATTTTCGGTTGCAGAGGCATTGCGGGCTGGTCCTTCATTGTTTCCAGGGCAGCCACACGGGCCAAATCTACCCGGCCCCTAGGCCTTGAGTTTGACATCCTGCTGTAGTTAGTTCATGAAACTGCAAGTCAAAGAAGGATCAAAGCAAATATCCCTGTTCTTTCTCTAGTGGCACATGGTAAATGCTCATGACTTCTAGCTCCAGCTCACAGTATGTTGTATCACACAGTTCAGATACACAGATGACTTTATAAGGACCTAGAAAAATCTGTTTCCATCAGCATCAAAGTTAGCCTGAATATCGGAAGAAAATAAAGCATTAAAAGTGTAGGATTGCAAAGCTTTGGTTATGTGCTAATTTTTAAAAAATACAAGTCATACTTAGAAATAGCTGTTTTCTAACCTTAAATACTTAAAAGAGATTTTTAAATATATTTGTAAACACACATTGTTTGATTCCGAATGCAGTAGAAACCAGAGAATTCCTGACTCTACAGACATAAAATGTCTTTAAAAATGTGATTATGAGATGAAAAATCCATTTTTTTCAACCTGAGGGAGAGAGAAGGGAAAAAAATCTAAAAAGGTCCATAACATCTTTAACCAAGATCTGACGATTTTCCTAACTCAAAAGCAATTGGCAGAGACGTGAAAGGCTTGCACCCCAATTCTATTAAGCTTTTTCCCAGATGTGTTGCAACTAAAATTCCTAGAATCTCAGCTAGCAAGGTCAGGTATTTGAAGGACTAGTTTGAAGAAAGCTGCCCTGCCTGTGTTTTCAACTGTAGCTGTGGTAAATAGAAATACTTTAAATTCAAATCATTACTTAAATTCTTTAAAGTCCAGCATAAGCTTTATGCTGATACATCTGCTTCTTTTGTGTTGTTATAGGAAGATCAAATGAAAAGGAATTTTCAGATTCTGTATTAGAAAACCAGCCTAGATCCAGGCATCAAGTAGAATCCACAGCAGGAAAAACAAAAACCTCTTCTTATAGTCCTTTAGTCATGGATCTCCAAGGACTTGAGTCCAAAGCTGAGAGGATAGCTAGGTACAAGGCAGAAAGACGTCGACAACTGGCTGAAAAATATGGAGTCTCCATAGATTCTGAGATGGATTCAGAATATTTATCCAAATACACAAGGACAAAGAAAGACCAAGATGTGTCTGAGAAGAAAGTATTGAAAAGTGGGAAAAAAGAGGATGAAGGCAAGGATCACAGTTCTCCATATTCATTGAGGTTTGAGAATAAGGAGGTGAGGAATACTGCTTCTGAGTCAAAAGAGTTTCTTGGCCATGACGACATAGAGAATTCTCCAGAAAGAGAAAAACTCCATTTGAATGAAGGCAGCGAACCAACAGCCCCTGAACCTGGCTTGATCAAATACAAAACACCCTCTGTACCAGAGAGTTCCACAGGTTTCTCACTTCTGGCCTATGACTCTTCCGTAAATGAAGTGCCAAGTTCACCAAAGCAACCTCAGAGTATTTCTCTTTCCTCACCCAAGCCAGGAACATCACTAAGTCCTTCTCTGAATGACTCCAAATTAGGGTAAGTCTGCTATTTATGTCATTGTTCACTGAGCAGCTTTGATTTATATGATCCTATCCAAAGTCTTTATAGTAGCTCAATGTTTGACTCTACAATTAAAAATGATGATAATAAAGGAAATGCTGAAGAGAAGAAGAGAGAGGCAAAGGGTTGCTCATATTTTTAGAAATGCATCTATTGTGCACTCAGATTTAATATTAGCGGTAAAAGTAATATTTAGAAATAAGTCATATTCAATTTACGTTACTAATAATATAGGGGAAAAAAGAAAGGGGAGTGATTCTAAAATGAGTTTTCAAAAAGAAATTGAAACAATGATATGGATAAAATCTTACAATTGAAAAGCTCCCTGAATAGAGCATTAATAGAGAATGCTTGAAAATCCACTGAAGAAGCAGAAAAATATGAGTGCATACTTGTTTGTACTTCTATTAAGAGGGTGAAAAAAAACATAAATAATAGCAGGCCCAACTTTGGGTTATGCAATGAGAGTTTTATAAAGACCATCTCCTGTTTTTTAAAGCCTTGTTGAGAATGGAAAGAATTTGAAAAATAAATCAAATTAACACTTCAAAACATGATAACAGCAGTGGATAGTTTCAACCAATAGGGACATTTCCCTGGAAGTTATTGTTTAAGTATATCTGAAGAGTCAATTTTTCCTCACTGTGTCTTATATTATACATGGAAAACATATGTTTCATTCATTATCAACCATTTGCAAAAGTGTACTTAAGTGTTTTGTTTTGAGGTAAGAGAGTAATCTATCCTTGAACCCTATTCCAGGGAATCCTTGACTTAACTGAGCCGTGAATTATGGTTGTAAGTCATTCCATTTGTTAAGCAAGTCATAATGTGATTATGCCTGATTTTACAGCATTTTTTGCAATGGTCATTAAGCAAATGCCACATATATTAAGCAAATCCATTGTCTGCAATGGCTGTGTTGTTTTTTTACCAGAAACTAGAAGTAAACACCGGGTACATGACTATGGGATATTGCAAACAGCCATAAATGCAAGCTGATTGACAAGCACTCAAAATGCAATCATAGGACTGCTGTAGGGTAGCTATTGGAATGTTAAATCTAGTTCATTAAATGCCCTTTTTGGGAGTCCAGTGAAGTTTCAAACTGTTGCTAAGCAACCACTCATAAGTCACTTTTACTACGTGTATAATTACGGCCATATCAAACATTCAGGACATATGAAGTTCTGTATCAATGATGACATTTCATAAGGTAGAGCCACAGACAAAATCAAGGTCAGGCAAAAGGGTTTCCAGGTGATAGGCCAAGACTTAAGAGTTAGGAAGCAAAAGATACAAGATTGGTTCAGATAAACAATTGGTCCAGTCTCACACAGCTGTCAGGCCAGGAAAGAGATTTATGCTAAATAGGAAGTGGTGTATTAACCATTAAGCAGTAGGCCCAAAAGGGGCACCACAAAGTTGAGAATATGGCTTCGTTTGTACAGTATGTACGAAGGAGGGGAGCACCAAGATTTATCAGTGCTTAGGGCACCAGTGAGCCTTAATCCACCACAGTAAATAGGCTCAGCCTATAAATGAACTTAGCCAGTTTTAATTAATCCTGATTGTATAAACTGGATTGCACAGCACTGAGCTCCCAGTATGCATTTCAAATACACTCCCAAATACATCTTCCTCTAAATAAACATCTTGGGAAGTTAAAATTAGAGAAAAGTTTCAACGCTACATCAGTAAATTGGTCCAGTCACACGCGACTGTCAGGTCAGGAAAGAGATTTATGCTAAATAGGCAGTGGTGTATTAACCATTAAGCAGACTAAGCAGTGCTTAGGGCACCAGGCCCAAAGGGGGCACCCCAAAGTAGAGAAAAGTTTCAACGCTACATCAGTAAAACAAACAACTTTTGGAATATGCTTTGGAGTTTATTACAATCTTTGAATGTTGATTCAATACATTGTTTCCTATATAAAACCATCAGTTGGGGAAGCACTACTGTAATAACATCCACTTCTCCATAGAAGTGGTTTGGATTCACATTATCTTTTTATTACTTTATGATTACCTAATATAAATTCTTTAGAGTACATTTAAACAACTTTATCAACACTTTTATTATGCTTTCAAAGATAAAGCAAAAGTGCTAGTTCTTAAAACTGACAATTATTTTAGATATGCTTCTTCCATTCAATTTATTAAAAATTCTAAAGCAGTTAGTTACTAAGAAAATAAAACTCTAGCCATAGATTTTGATCTACAAGATAACAGTTACTGCCTTTTTCTTTTTTTACAAACATTTTTTTGTTAAATTATTAAGTATTATAAAATACAAAATATAGAAGTAAATAGAGGAACATTAAGGAAGGAGAGGAAAGAGAAAGAAGTGAGGAAGAGTAGGAGAAAGAAAAGAAAAAGAAGCATTGACTTCCAACTCTCTCTGTTGCATTAAAATACTACTCTGATTGTAGGGAGAGAAAAAAAACTTCTTTTGTTTCCACATGGAAACCGCTTCTGAATATCGTGCTTGATATGGAAAAGAATGTAACTTTGACTTTGGGTTTTATAGATTAGATTGATAGATCTTTATAGAAATGACTTGTTCATATTATTATGGAAAAAGAAAAAGTTGTGACTTGATGCTAATGCCTTATTTTACTGCAACATTTACTGCCTTTATCAGCATTGCCCTCCATGAATTCACTTCTGTTTTATAAAATTGCCCATAGTCTTGGTAGTATTTTGTATTAGATCTGAAGAAATAACTCCTAATGCAATTTTCCACATTTCTTTGCTCTGTGATTCATTCTCTTCAGTGTAAAGTATCTCTATAGCAGTGTTCCCCAACATGGTCCTTTCTATATATTTTGACTACAAGTCTCATAATTCCCAGGGCTAAATACCTAGGAATACATCAACTATATCTGGAGTATACCACATCTGGAAACAATTGAATCAAATTTACTTATCCACAAAGAAGATCTGGGCTAAGACACCACACTGGGAATCATGGACTCTGTTCTTCTTTTTTTGTTATCACTTCAGTCTCCTGTTTCAGAATTAGCATTTTGCCAGTAATTTGAAAAAGTGATGGCTTCAAAAGTTAATAAAACCTAGTAAGACTGTACAGTGTCTGGATTTGAAGAAGAAAAGATAATTTGATGTCTGCATTGGTAGGGATGTTGCATCTTTAACATTTCCTAAAAAACATATATGATATAAAGTAGTGCTAATAATATGTGACAAACCCCAAATTTCATTTTCACTTTTGTATCCTGATCAGTGCACAAGTATTTCTTACTTTTACCAATATCAGACAAGAAAAAAGTAGTGGCTATGAGAAACCGACCTAAAACAGCTATTCTATAAGTCTTATTAATAAAGAATTAAGTTTGTAAATTTATTAAAAGATATAATTTTGTTTCAGTGTCAAGCCTTTTTTTTTACACATCACTGCTTGCTTTCAAGCAAGGAATGACAAATGGGATAATCTTATGCATATCTACTTAAAATAAATCCCATAAATAAAATGTATTTCCTTTAAATGTATTTACTTATTACAATTTAGGTATGTGGGAAAGTGAAGAATATTCTGGCATTAACTCTTATTCAAGTCCAGGATATTTAAAAATTGTGAAAAATTATGCTTCTTAAATAAAATATATGTTAAAAAAATAAATATTTTGTTTCTAATAAAAGATTTAGTCTAACTAATAATATAAGAGATTATAAGGAAATGCTTAAGTTTTAAATTAACTTGTGTCTTGATAGTTAGAATTCCGTTCCCCTTTTAAGTCAATGTATCATTTGTTAATTTATTATTAACTATTAACTTATTTCTTCAATATTTCTTATTCAGATTAAACAATATTTCTTATTTAGATTCAATATTTAGAAAAATATTTATTTGTGCACCCTATATTATGGGCTTGTGTCAGTAGAAGTAACTTTTGTAGATGGATCTCTAGTTATATCCACATACAAGACATGATTAATTAGGGTCAGTAAAGGAGTTGAGTGTACAGTGTTTTGAATAGTATCTGAACATTTTCTGAAGTTCTGTTTTCTGTAGTAGTACAGGGAAAACAAAATCCGATTGGTTTCTTCAGAAAGATTCAGATGGGGACACAACTTCACTTATCAACTGGCCCTCCAGGTATTTTACCATGTAGCTGTGTGGTGTAAATAATAACTGGACTGTAATCTTTCCCTCTTTTTCTTTCACCCATAATCATTTTAATAAATGTCATTAATATGTATTGATGGCATGGAATCATAAATCACTGATTCTAGTTAATGGACCATTTTGGTGCACAGTGTTCCCCTAGGAAATCCTGGTCACTCACAATAAATTGATAATTTGTTAATAGAAATTGCTCCATGGCTATAGATATAGTGGAACTGGCTAAATTTAAGCTTTCTTTTCACAGTTTTATGTCATTAACTTACTTGGTTGCCTTGCATTCAGTAACACCACAGAATAACAGCCTGTGAAATGTTGCAAGTACTAAATGCAGAAATGTTTCCCATACTGGGTTGTTTCCCATAATATTTAATTCAGTAGCTTTTCTTTAGAATCATGAAAATCTTCATGCTTACATATAGATGAGTTATCCTCACTGAAGGAGCCTTCATTGACTAACAAATGCTAGTAATGTGGCTAGCTTTAATAAACATTTGACAATTTCACTAAATATGTCAGTGATTCTTAATCACAATTGTTGATATATTACTTTCAGAATCATAAGCTACATTTTTAAGTAGCACAAGATTTAAGAGAACCAGTTTGGTATAGTGGTTAAGGCAGGAGTTGGTGAGTTCTAGTCCTACTGAGGTAGAAAGCCAGCTAGGTCTCCTTGGACTAGTCATTTTCAGCTCTAGAAGAAAAGAAATGGCAAAAATCTTGCCAAAAAACTGCGGAGAGTTGTCCAGGTAATGTCCAGGGTCAAAGGTAACTTGCAGACACGCCCCCTCCAAGGACACAAAATTGGGAATAGGATAGTGCCAACTGAACTGGCATGTCCCAGGCATCTGTGTTGCAATTTTGATAACAGAATGTTTGAATACATATCCAGTATAATATACAGTGTTCAGCATCTTATTTTTTCTGTTTGATCATTATTATCTATTTTTCAGAATATGTCTTTTACAAATAATTTATGTATGTTGAAAATATAATAGTTCTATGTGGAAACCAAAATTTAAGGTTCTCTTTTCTTTCTGTTCAGAAACTTGTATTGTTTATATTTGAAACAATTAGCCCTCATTAGACATATGTTGTCCATAATTTTATAATCATCCTTATCAGGAAATCGATCAAGCTCCAATTTGGTGTTACATTGCTGCCAACACCTCAGTATGTTTACCAAGTTCCTTTCCCAGCAGATTGTACTTGCTTTATATTCTTTTAGTTAAAAATAATAAATATATGGGAAGTTGACAAGTATGTTTCCAACAATACTTCAAAACATGGATTTGATGGCTAGGTTTCCCAAGACATTATGTGTCAGAAATGGTGGTTGACAGCTTCATTAGAAAGTATTCATACTTGCTAAGAGAAAAAAGAGGCAGTAAAGTGAAATGGGAAAGGGAAATTCTAGGAGGTTTCAAAACTTTATAGGAAACATTTTTATCAGCTTTCCTCCTAGTAAAAAAAGTGTTCTGTGTTTGGATACACTTCCCACAGCAGCCATTTTATAAGAGTGCATATGACAAGATGTCAAAAATCCATGTATTTCCACAGTTCTGCAAACATTAGAAAGAGGCATGTTTAACATATTTGAGAAAAAATGGCCTAGTTATTATTTGGGAGGTGGACTATTCATTTAAATCTATTTGGCCATATTGAGCTGTATATCCACCCTAGCAAATTAACATTGTAGACCATAAAAGTTCAAAACACTTTGCTTAGTGCATGAAAATAAAAATAGATGGGAGAAGTAGCTATACTGAAATCAGTGACCGGAATCATGATATGAGTGGGGTGAAATTGGCAACAAGTAGTTCATGGAAAGATTCTCTGCGAATTCCTGTTTTAACAATATCTAATACTTTAATGTTGCTGTCTCTTCCCAAAGTTGGTGCATGTTTTTTTTCTCTCTTTCTCTTTTTCTTAGTTACAGCTGAACCACTTTTTAATCCATTTTTCTTTCTTAAAGAGTAAAAGTTAGAGAGAAACTGGTGAAAGAGGACAGTTCTCGTGGAAGCCTTGAACTTCTCACAGACACTATGTCTCAAAGAAAAATTCTCCCAGTACCTGTTTCTGTTGTGCCTCTTCAGTCAGAAACATCTGCTTTCCATAGAGTTGCCAGTAAGCCATTTGATTTAGCCTGCCAACCAGCACAAGGCTATGTTCAGCCTGCTGGAATTGCTCATACAGCTCAGTTGGTGGCACCTGAAGAACCAAAAAGGAATCCTACTAGCAGGATTCCCATACAGGCCAATACCAGCTTCATAACTAGATTCCCACCAGATGCTATGATGGACAATGAGAAATGTCACGTGATTCAGAATTATGGATCATCCAAGCTTGATTATTCTGGATTGGAGGCTGAGAAGGAAAGACAAGCTGTTCGAGCTTCAGAGATGCACAGGCAAATGAAGAGTAGAGAGGCCTACTGTGGAGAAGGTGGATTTAAGAAAGATTCAATTGTGAAGCTAAAGCCTTTGAAAGTTGAGAAGGATCTAAAGAGCTTTAAGGAGTGGATGCCTGAACTTAAAATGAAGATTCATGAGAATGTTGAGAAAACCGAAAAGATTATGTACCTGCGAAGTGCTAGAGGGATTGCTCAGGCCCAGGAAGAGATTACTGTGAAGCCTAAGTTCCTTATACGCTCCCTATCTGATCACACTGGATCTCCTAAACTAGAAGTTTTCAAAAGTAAAGAACATGTTACAAAGAACACCATGCAGTTTCAAAGCACTGAAGGAAAGATCCCCAATGGTGAGATTACTGTGGTTGATACAAAAGTTTCTGTGGCCCAACTCCGTAATGCCTTTTTGGAAACTGCTAATGCCAAGAAGAAACCTGAACTGTAGGTGACATTTTCTGGTTATTATTGTTATTACTACTGCTACTATTTAACTGATGTGAACACTTGCACGTCCTTGGCATAAACGGCACTCAAAACTCAACATCAGTTGCATTCTGCAGCACTTCAAATACCCAGTGTAATTTCCATCTAGTATGTTTGACACGATGTTGGCCTCCATCTTCTTCATACATGCTTCTGCTTGCTTAGTGCAAGTTCTGATGTTGGGTGGCTGGAATGGAATGACTTTGTACTTCTTTCTGTGCATGGTTTTTCTGGAAGCATGCAGAGTGAGCAATAATGGACTGATTTGATGGGATGCTTACATTTGACCTTCATCTTTCTCTTTTCTCATTCTTCTCTCCCTGTTCATCCTAATTCTTTGTGTTATTCCCTCTCTCCACTTTCTGCCATGTTAAAAAGCGAGTCTCAGGGTGAGATGCAAACATCAGGTACTGATTTGTCGGGCAGTGCTCAAAGCGAAAAAAGGTCACGAAAGCCAAGGCGGTATTTTTCTCCTGAGGAAAATAGAAAGACTTCTGAGAGATTTAGGACTCAACCCATAACTTCAGCAGAGCGAAAGGAAACAGATCGGTAGGCATTTGTAAAGCTGAGAACACTGAATAAAAGTCCATATATTGCACTTTATATTAGTAAAATAAACTAGACTCCTCAAGGTCTTTTAGAATTTCTTTGTTTGTTTTTAAATGAAAGTTAAATATTATTCAGCCAGACTAATAATGCAGTTGGAGGTGGCTGATTTGGAGGGAGTGTTTTTATTACACATTGATACATATGCACACACACATGTACATAACTACATTCTATTCCATACAGGAAACAAATTGTCTTTAAATTTTCAGTATGTATTCTAAAGTAAAAACAGTAGCTTATCCCTGCAATAGATTCAATCTATTTATAATGTTTTAAGCAATTTTTTTTTTAAAATCTGAAATCAGTGCTAGATGTAATCATTGGGGGAATGTTTTAAGGTGTTTTATTTTTATTATTTATGTAATGAATTACCTGATTTCATTCTCCTTCATGCAACTTACACCTGGCTGGAATTGCTTGCGATCCTGCTTTCAGGTTATTTGCAAACAAAAGATTATTGCAAACAGAAACACTATCTTATTTGTGGTTTCTCCTGTCCTCCTTGACTTCAAGTGGCTTATCTTTTTCCTTTGTAAAAAGAAAGACCATTGATTTATCCTTTTCCTTTGTGAAATTTCCATAGGTCTACTTTCAGTCCAGAAATGCCATCTCCTGAAGGTAAGATTTTTTTTTTGACCCATACTTTTTTCTTGACTATTTTCATTTTACTTTATTTTTGCTTATTACATTTATATTCCAGTATAATCTGGCAGCTTTTGATTATATATAAAACATATTAACATCCATGATAAGTTAAAAATGAAAAGACCAAAATGCATCATAAAATAAATCTGACTAAAGCAATATAACAACAATAAAATGAAAGTTCATTAACTGAATTAAAAGCTCTTTGTAACATCCTGTCACAAAGCCATCAGAAAAGGTCCAGTCTGTTCTTGGTTGGAAGGCTATTCCAAAGCATTTAAAAATGCACCTCTTTCATCCTTTTCGCTTCCTGGAAGTGGGGAATTATGGAGTTTTAGCCTGGATTATCTACCAGATATTCCAATGTAAGTTGGAATAGATGATCTGCAGGTACCAATTCAGCACCAGCATTTTAAATTATAACTGAAAACCAATGAGTAGTCAACTGAGGATCCTTATCATAAGATATCACAGGCTTCAGAAAGCCACCATGTTCTGAATAATCTTTAAAAGAAGGCCTCTGTAGAATGCATAGATGGTAATGAAGGTATGAATTAATGTAGCCAGGTCCTCCAGCACCAGGGAAACTGCAGATGGCACACCAGCCAAAGTGAACCAAAGTCCCTCTAGCCATTCTGTTGAGAAGCCACAGTTCCAGAGGCAATGCTTGCCTAGCCAGAGATAATATTGACACCAGTACCCACCTTATTAAAACCTCTATTCTGCTGTTGAAGAAGTGAAGGAAACAATTTGCAGGATGGGGTTGATGTATCCAACACAGAGAAGCCATCCAACAGTTTGGATTGAGCTATCATTGTTATATTGATCTATCCAACTTTATCTTATCACCCCAACAATAGAAAGATGCTATCAATGTCTTCTCCAGGTGGCTGGAGACTATGGCAGTCTGGGTGTAAGAGAACTGGCTGTTCTCATTTCTATCTTTCTTGAGTTCATCTTCAGGTAAACTTCAGGTGGTGAACAATTTGGAGTGTAAGAGAACTAACTGTTCTCATTTCTGTCTTTCTTGAGTTCATCTTCAGCCATTCTCTTACACCCAGACTGTCATAGCCTTCAGCTATCTTGAGGTGATCAGATGGAATAGAATAATCTGAATATTATAATAAAGGAATAGGAATAGGAATAGGAATAGAANTAGAATAGAATAGAATAGAATAGAATTAGTCCAACCCCCTCCTCAGGCAGGAAACCTAAACCATTTCAGACAAAAAATAAAGATAAAGTTGGATAGACTAACATAATAATAATAACCACACTCCAAACTGTATTAGATATAGTAACCACATCCTGCAAATTGTTTCCTTCATCTCTTCAGTAGCAGAATGGATGTTATAACTGTTACATATGTCTTTTGTGTATATGTATGCCTATTTGTTTGTGGGGGAGGCCTATTCATATCTTCCTTTCTCCCTGCTTTTGTCTACCTTGATTCTGTTTGTTTCCAGTTCACTGTTTTAATGTTCACTGATATTTAATAATTAAACATCAGGCTATATTTTTTTGCTAGGTGGACTGAGTGGAATGTTTTCCTAACCTCATCTGAATATAGAGATTGACTGGCAGGTTGCTGGATAGAAATTAATCTGAACATTACATGAACATCCTCTTGCCTTCATAGGGATGTTAAAGAATGGGAACGGGGATTCAACCCTCCAGTATCACATAAGATGTAATGAAACAATAAGAATAATTTATTCAACATCTTGAGGGCAGCTAGTGATATTCTGGTAAAATAAGTAAAAGGTAAAGGTTTCCCCTGTCCAGTCATGTCCGATCCTAGTAGGCGGTGCTCATCTCCATTTCTTAGCCGAGGGAACCAGCGTTGTCCGAAGACATTTCAGTGGTCATGTGGCCAGCATGACTACACTGAGGTACACAGAACCCTATTACCTTATCACCAAAATGGTACCAATTTATTTACTTGCATTTGCATGCTTTCAAACTTCTAGATTGACGGGCTGGGGAAACAACAGGAGCTCATCACATCAGACGGTGCTTGAGTATCAAACCTGTCAACCTTCCGGTTGACAAGCCCAGAGTAAATGTACATTTTCAAAAAAACATCTGTTCTGAAAGGAAAAAGAAAGAAGACAGACTAATTTTCAGAGAGGGACATTTTGACCTTAGCGGACTATGTAGGAGACAGTGCTTTTATGCTATAGCCATCAAGAAATGCATTCTTCTTTTAACTTTCAAGAGCCAGTCAGACAGGCTAAGTCTTGTTTCTTTGTTGATGTGATAAGACAATTTTTGGAACTAAAATAAAGGATATCATCAGAGAGGTCAGGGCTAATGAATAAATCAAACAGCAACTGTAAAGGTCACATCTGGTCTCAACTTGTGCAAACCTGTTGCAAATGCAGACTGTTCTAGATGCTATCAATTTTTGGAATTAATAACAAAAGGTAATGTGAAAACATCCTGACTGCTGCAGTTTCAAATGCTTTGCCTCTGGGGACATCTGGTAATAAACTTCATAAAATTTAAAGATCTGTTGGAAGATAGAGGTATAGGGGAGAAAAAAAATTGTGTTGAAGCATTACCTGTTTATCAGCCCCCACAGTGTCTTTCTTCTGAACCAGCTGGAGTAGACTTTAGGATGGTGATATAAGCAGAGGTTGTTGGTTATGCTTAAGTGTTCATGGCCTCCGTGCCATCCCTACAAGATAAACCCAGGTGAAGACACTGATTCTCTATAGGAAGATTAGAACTCTATTGAAATAGGTTATAGTAAAAGAATATTACAAGTCTGCCCATGTTTTCCCTTTTGTAATCTGAGAATTTAGGAGAGACAGGTTTTTTTCAGTATTTTTCCACCTGCCTGAACTTAACACAGATTGTCCTAACAGCTTCCAGGTGTCTTCTTCACGTCATCTCCATGACTCCATATATTCTGTAGAACCTATGGGTTTTCAACTGGTATCAGTGCCATTCATTCATCAAGGAACCAAATGGATCAATGGATTTCTTGTTATTGCTGGTTATTACTGTAGTAATTCTTTGTCATAGACTGATGATTACTGAAGGGGCTTACCTACTGAAACTCGGGTATGTCTTGTGGGGGATCAATTTAGATAGTCTGTCCTAGAGCCTAATGCATCGTTTTTTCTGTAGATGAAGAGAAATTAGATGAAAGAGCTAAGCTGAGCGTTGCTGCAAAAAGATTGCTTTTCAGAGTAAGTATCTTATTTTTCTCAGAAGATGTAAATTTCTCACTACTTCAGTTTAAAGAGACAGCTGTGTGTATGTAAACTCTCATAGTGCACTGGAGATTTCTTCTCCATAAATGTATTGGTCCAAGACCCAAGACCACTTTTTAAGCTGGTAATATATATCATTCCAGGAAATGGAAAAATCATTTGATGATAAAAGTGTTCCAAAACCACGTTCAAGAAATTCTGCTGTGGAGAGAAGATTGAGACGGATGCAAGATAGATCACGCACGCAACCTGTTACACCAGAAGAAGTGGTCATTGCTGCCACGTAAGTCCTAGAAATATGTTAGTTAAAATATTAGTTTGGCTTCTTAATTAGACAGTTTTACTTCCACTCATGAAGTATTTATAGCTAGGTAATTATGAAGGGGTTCTAGCAGAGGGGAAACAATTTTTGGAAAATTATGGTAGTTTAAAGGGAACAACTATCACTTTTTGGAGTCAGTCAGTGATTTATATCAGGACAAAGTACATGTATACTCTAATTAATAAATCACAGATGATAATAGAATATACTTGATATTACTTAGTGTTACAAATGAAATGAAATCAAATATATCACCTTCCTTGAAAAACTCTGCCAGTGAAATTTTATAATCTACCAGAAGAGCAGAAGCCTTCTAGACGCATGTACCCTTCTAATAATGAATTCATATTCTATATGTATAAAATCCTGCGGCTTTCCTTCAAATCTCTGTGCTCTTGTAGACAATATGACAATCAGTTAAACTTTTTGGGAAATATTTCTGTTAACAGAGAACTTGGCCTTGGAAATGCAGTTTTATAAAATATTTATTGAACTTTATTCAACTCTGGAAAAGCTACTGTATGTCGTCTTGCATTGTGAAAACTATATGCTCTCCTTAATGCTGTCTTTTCTCTTTCCTTGTGAATTTTTCTTCCTTTCGGCTTTTTTTTTTTTAAAGTGAACCTACCCCTGCCTCATGTACTGTGAATACCCACACTGTAGTGGCAAGAATACCTAATCCCACTATAGTTAAGAGCACTGTACATCCTACCAGGTACTGAGAGACGCAACTTGCATGTTACAGGGAACGCAAGCTTCACTGCTAGCAAATGCATCTGTAAAAGCAAGTGTACTGGATGATTTGAAGATCTTTAAAGAATGGTTGTCTTTTTTATAAAAACCTTTCTTTGTCTACTGCAAAAGCAAAGAAACATTTTTGCTTGTTGCACGCTTGATTCAAGAGCTTTTAGATTAGGCACAGTATCTGGTTTATTTCTTTTTTGTGGAGGGGAGGGTCCCATTCTCAAATATAAAAGGGGGGAAACGCATGGAGAAAGTCAGATACAGTCATGGGACCTTCACTTTCCTTTCTGTCTCCAGTCCCTTAACAGTTAGAAAGATTAATGGAAGGATGAACAATTGCACCATCTATAGGTGTAAGCATAAATTCCTCTTGTTTGGGTTGCCCTTCAGCTGCTTAATAATTGTAAAAGAAACTAATGAGGACAGAATTGAAAAATTAAAATATGGTGAGAAGAAACAATTCCGAATTTTCTTAAAGTCTAGTGATTTTATTGGGATTTCTGTTTCTGTTCACTATAGCTGACTTTGCCAGATGGTAATTTTTAAATTGCAAAGATGGATTGATAGATTAACAAATATCTTTTTACCCACAATATAGACTCTCGTGGCTCATCCTTCCATCACTCTTCACTGTTTCCCAATGTCTCTGTATATTTATTGGAAGAATGTATTTGAACTTAATATCTCAATAGAAAATGGATAATGGAATTAGTGAATCCAAAGCAGGAGGTTAGCGAGATCGAACATTTAGAAGACAATATAGTTCTTAATTTACCCCACCAGCTATGTAAAGTTATGTATAACAAATAAAGTATTCTTGAGAACTGCTCAACTTTTGTACTTAATCAAGAGTAAAATTCAGGATTATACAAAGATACAATTATACTGATCTCACAAGCTTACCCTGATTCAAGCCATAAGCATTATGCATTCAATTAATGCCCACTGCTACTATGTTAACTTTCCCTGAAGTGTAAGAAATCTTGCCGGAATTTCCTGAGTCATTCTCTCTGTCTCTGTCTCTATCTCTATCTTACATATGTGTGCACGCGCACACACAAAACATATATATCTCAGACCAACAGAGAATTTGGAGTAATTGCCATGTGACAGTGTTGCTGTCATGGTTGCCTGTTTTGCATGTAGAAACCGATGCATGTGGTGCTCACTATAGATCTTACGAAACATCTGGCTCAGTCTTTCCTGCTCCTCCCATGAATTGAGCATGCTGCACAAAGATTAATGTTTTCCCCACTTCCTTTTGTGGGTAATACAAGCTTGAAAGACCACATAAGCAGTAGCAATAGAATAGATGTTGTTTTAGCATAGTCACTATTTTTCTTAAATTGTAGGCAGTGAGTGGAAAGGCTAGATAAGATGAAGGATATCCCTCACCCTAAGAATGGATTCCTGCAAAGCAAAAGTATAACATGGTTCAAGAGTTTGGTATTCTTTTATGCATGTTACTATGAAAACAGCACAAATGGCTCGCTATGTTCACAACAAATAAGGTCAATCAAAATGAGAGTTTTAAAAGAAAAAAA
Organism: Ophiophagus hannah; assembly: GCA_000516915.1. Classification (NCBI taxonomy): domain Eukaryota; kingdom Metazoa; phylum Chordata; class Lepidosauria; order Squamata; family Elapidae; genus Ophiophagus; species Ophiophagus hannah. Next base: position 432,885 of record AZIM01000844.1, read on the forward strand.
ATGTTGAATTTAATAGCTGAGAGTTTCAGAAGAGCCTTTCATCAAGATTATATACCCTCTGTCTTATGATATTTAGCTATACAGTGTAAACTGGTATGGCATAGATAGGATTGCTATGACTCCTTTTGGGTTTTAAAACACTGCCCTTAACTAAATGTGGAATATAGGATTAAGAAAAGATAATGCAGATCCAGCTGCAGAAAACCAAGTTGCCAACACTTTTCTCCTGACTCTTCCTAGGCCTTGTTCGAAGCTTTCCTAATTTTTTTTTAATGTCTCATGTGCTATTAAAGCTGCTAGGTATGTTAATTCTGAGGTTTCCTTTAAGGTTGCAAGCATCTGCCCACCAAAAAACATCAGCCAGAGAAGAAATAAAGGAAGCCAAAGATGCTGCTGAGCAAGATCAGTCTGGAGAACCAGATTCTTCTACTCTGAGTTTGGCTGAAAAGATGGCCTTATTCAATAAATTGTCTCAGCCGATAACAAAGGCAGTTTTTGTAAAGAAGAGGGATCTTAGACAAAGGAGATCGAAAGCTCGTTATCAAACTCAACCTGTCACTCTTGGAGAAGTTGAGCAGGTACAAATGCAAATGTTTTCTTCTGCTCACAACTCAGCCATGTCATGTTTATTCAGTAGAAATTGTCCACATGGAATTTAGTGTCCTGTTTCATCAAATTTCCTTGCATAAAAATGTGGTCTAGCACTTCATCTGATAGCAGTACCACTGCTGTTAATCAAGCTGTGCGATTAGTGTTTCGGCATGTAGAGATAACCTCTTATCACTAGGCAGACTTTAAACACTCAAACACCCATTTTTCTAATGCAAGGTAGCGGTCAGTACAAAATCATTTTTAATTTTGCAAACCGGTCAAGACAGTACAATATTGATGCTGCATGATTGTTAATAAGACGGTTATATCGGTACCTAATAGCTGACATTTTTAAATGCAAAGGCTGCCCCACATAAATTCTGTAAGTTCTTGAAATACCTGAAACTGTTAATATCTGTCTTACTCAGGAAAATGTGCAGCTGATAGCAGATCTCAAGTTCTCCTAGTCACAATTCTAGCCCTGAACTCCCAAAGCTACATGCTTGCTCTTTAATTCTAAACATGTTTACTAGGTAAAAAATAAATCCCTCTTGGTTTAGGTACAAGTATACCACAAATTCTTTCCATATTGGAAATTTAATTTCAGCGGCCCAGCTGCTACATGGAACCAACCTGCCTATAAATAGGGTAAACAGGAACTGTGTTTATCTTCAAAGCTTAGATGATTTGATTTATAAGCAAGTTGTTTGCTGCTACTGTTCTTACACCCAATAATTGGACACAATTTTTATTAGGATCAGTGTCCAGTGCATATTCAAGAATTGTGTCTATCTTATTTTCATCTGTATGTGACTAATATTGTTAAACTAGCTTTCAGGGTTGAAAAATGGTACAAATGGCAAATATCTTTCAACGTTAAGGTTTTCCCCCCCAGTATAATTGACCCATGATGGCATAGGTGTGTTGGGCTAATGTGGATACAATCATGTTCTGCAGCAAATAATATTTTTAAAAATCTGTACATTCCATAAATTTTATTTAAAACTGGTAGCACTAATAGGTATACCTGTAGTTGAATTGTAGAATTAAAATATAAAGGCTAATGCTTCTGGATCATGTACATAAATACTTAGAAATACAGTGCAAAGTATTTTTTTTTCAAATTAAAACTATTATATGTTTATCTTACCGTTCCTCCAATTTACATACAAGATTAAATCCAATTCTTTTTTCCCATGCTTATTTCCTGCAACTTTTATAAGATAGATTGTATGAAGAGAATGAGTTCATATATTGTGCTAAACCAAAATGTGATTTTTTGTGTGTGTATGTATCATTGGGCTATTCGGTTCTTTATTAATTCAGCTGAACAGAATTAAGCAAATGATAATTTAGTGTGATAGATGAACTTAGTTGGAAAACTTCATCTGAAAGTCACCCAGCAAGTTTTCTACTGAATAAGGGTTTGAATCTGAGGCCCAGTTTGACTTTCTAATCCTCAGCTGGAGAATTTGTGGCCTTCCAGATGAATGCTAGACTTTAGCTGTCCTAATCAGAGATTGGGGCAATAGAAGTTCTAATCCAACATCAGGAAAGAACCAAGATTTCCCACTTCTGTTTCTAATTTCCCACATTATCCGTCATCCTTTATAATTGTAGGTTTGTTAAGATGTTAAGAAAAGTAGGTTTGTAAATAAATATACTTCTCAGTTGACGAAAAGAGAATCATTGAAAATTTTGAATTGCAATTGTTTCCAGAAGCACCATTTTAAAAATATGGAATTATGGCTGAAGAGGAACAGAAAACACAATTGTTCTCTTCTATCTTATTTTCACTAGAGTCCTTATGCTTCTGTATGATTGTGTTGCCAACTCAGCATCTGAAAGGTTATAATAATGAATAGCTAGCATAATTGCTGGTTATTACACAGTTTTTCTTGTAGACAACCAGTTTTAAGACTCTATCTCATTCCGTAGGTACAAACTGACAGCGAGAAGTTCACTCCTTTGTCTCCAACTACTATAACATCTGTATCAACCATGGTATCTGCATTATCACCATTATTTAGTAAAGATCTCCATGTGAAGGCAACAGAAGATCCAATGGTCAGTAATCGTGATTTCAAATACCACCCTTCAGTGGAAAGCATGGATTTGTCATTAAGAAACACCCCAAAAACAGAATTGTGGCAGCCTTCCTTAGAAATAAGAGAGAACAATCAACAGTTAAGAGACCACGAAGAAGCAGAGGCCAAGGAATTTGCAAAATGGGAAATGAATGGCACAAGAAAGCTTTCTTTTGAGGAAGAGCCCTCACATCCCCTTCCTGATAAAACAGTGGACTACAACAAAGAGATGAAATATGCATTCCCAAGAAAAAGCAGCATGGAATTGCTTAGCCCACAGCCTCTTTGTCAGCGTACTGAAGAAAAGGTCATTGACATCCTGCCAGAGAAACAAGGAGTCAAAGGGCAGTCCTTTGAGGAGTTGATGGAGTGTGAAGGAATTGCCATGGACTCAGCACTGCGAAGAGGTAAATGGTTCACTTCCAGCTCTTCATTTGTCTAAATAAATCTTAATCTCCTCGTTATACGAATTTTAATCAGCATTTAGCTCCCAGTGAAGGTGTGTGCGTGTTTGTATATGTGTAAGTGAAGATGAAATTATGGAAACTGGATTGAAGCAACATGCCTTGTAAGCTACAATCTAAAAATACCCTTCCTTCCCTTTATAAATTCTTACATTTAAAATGTGCATTTTAAAAAGCTGCCTGATTAACTGGAACACATTTTTGAGTTAGTTGCCTGATTAATCAATTAAATATTGCTGTCCATTAAATTCAATATGTGATTATAAACTATTAGTAGTTATTCTCAGGAAATCTATTTGATTATCAAATGTAGCAGTTATATATTTTTTCCTCTTTAATAAAATCAGTGATGATATTTTCATACCAATCTTCCATAGCTTTTCCAGGGGAAAAAATATCACAATATAGCATGTGCTGTTCTCCCCAGAGGGAGAACAAACCAAATTTCTAAAGTTCATGTTCAAAATTTTATTTATTTACTTATCAAATTTATTAGCCATCCATCTTATCACAGGGTAACATAAAGATAAATTATCTTAAAGAGGTCTATTTTTCTTTATTCATCTTTTTTTTCCTAATGCAAATTTGCTGAAATACATTTACAGTTTTCTGATTTAAAAACCAATTGAAAATCCTTTCTGCATAAAATAGTGTCTTTATTCAGTGAATACATTATTTGTAAACCATGGTTTATACTTTAATTTATTGTGCACATCAAGCCCTTGAGATTTAGTAAAAGTATGGTTAAGTAAACCATGGCTTGACATAATATATGAACCAAATAAGTATTTGAATATTTGTACAAGATATTAAAACACACTTCTTACTATAAGAATAAGGACTAACATGCAGTTGATACTGATTGATATTTAGTTCTAAATATTTCCCTTTTTAAAAACTATCATTAGACTTTGTTTAAGATATGAAAGCCTTACACACTGCAATTATTTTAATCCCTTGCAATAAAACAATCTCAACAATGACATATAGTGTTATAGAACAATTTTTAAAAACAAACTAGACAATATTTCTTTCTGAACAGTTGAGAAAAGTCGAAAAGTCAGCTTTCACTGGTAGTGCTTTTAATTTTACAAGGAACAAAGAAATCTAGTACTCTTTTCACAGTTCCTTTTATATATATATATATATAGGAGGAAAAGTGCCAATTTTTCATCAGGGAAAACCTACTAGATATTTTGCAATCACCTTATGAAGAACCCAACTTTTCATAAATTATCTTTGTATAGAGGCATCTTTTATATATTTAAACCAGAGGTGATAAGATTTAGTGACTTTGAATTGGCAGTCTTACAGATCAAAATTCTGTTTAAGTTTATCTTCTATACTATGATGAGCAGAAGTTCTAAGCAAGGAACACAAATAGCCCATGGTCTTTGTATTTATCATCCAAAATCTAACCAGGGCTAAAGTCAACCCAGACAAATTTAGTGCTGCCACCTGCTGAGAAATATTTGTTATTACTAATCCAGACAAATTGGAAGGTTCCTACAAATATTAACAAAAACAGTGAAAATAAATAGTGCTTGAATAGCATAAAAAGGTTATCAGAATCTCTATCCCACAGTGAATTGGACATTTCAAATTAAATTTATTGAAAAAGTAGAAGCATTGTATTACTATTGCTTAGCACTTCAGGCAATTGAAAAAAAGTTACTATTTTAGATTACTATTTTTGTTAAATAATAATAAAAGTTATTATTTTAGATTATGCCACCTCTTTTATTTTTATAAACTCAAGGTGGTGAACATATCTAATACTCCTTCTTTCTTATATTTTCCACACAACAACCCTGTAAGGTAAGTTGGGCTGATAGGGCAGCCCAGATTTACCCAGCCAGGTTTTATGCCTATGATGGGACTATAACTCTCAGTATTCTGGTTTCTAGGCTAGCATTTGTGGCTTGGGGCATGTGGAAATGTGAAAATCATACGCCACATTCAAAGCGGCTTTTCCAAGGCACACTAAGATTGAAAACCTGTCTGGAAAGTTGAAAAACCACATCCAGACATTATACAGCTCTCTGTAATCCCCGGGAAGTCAATCTTAGAAGATTTTTTAAAATCATATTTTAAAAGCTGCAGTAATCTATTAACTGTGAGGACAAACATTAATTTTTAGTTATGAATTACTATAAAGGCATATTAAAAAGTAGAAGTCGTTTATCGATTTTAATTGATGCAAAATATGCAGGAGGTTCTTGCAATTGAAGCACTAATGATGAATTTCTCCCCTTCAGAGATTGATGAACCATCTTCAGAGTTTAGAGCAGCTGCAACAGAAAGTGTTTCTCAATCAGCAGCAGTGCTGTCCTGTAGGCAACAGGAAACCTTTGAGCTGTTAGGAAAAGAAGGCTTTAGTGACAGTAAAGCTGAAATAACAGAGGACATCCTTGATGCATCCAGCAAAACTATGTCCATTAAAGAAAGGTAAATAGACTCTTCTGAGTGTATGATTGTCCTCTTATTTATAGGAGGAGTCTAGTTTAGTAATGATACAGAAGACCATTCCTTGTGGACAATCTTCATCTATATAGAGTGGTACCTTGGTACTTGCCGTTAATTGGTTCCAGGAGGCGTGACGAATACTAAAAACGGCGAGTACCAAGCAAACCATGTGACTTAGCACGTGACCCTTTGTAGCAAGTCACGAGGCAGCTGAGACTTAGTAGTTCTAGCTTGCACATTGAGTACCAAATCAAATGACGAGTACTAGGTGACAAAATTTTCACACTGAAATGCGTCAGGTACCAAATTTGATGAGTTTTAAAGTAAATGAGTACCAAGGTACCTCTGCATATTTTAAGCCACCTTTTTGACTGCTAAAAATAGAATAACATGACACTCAATCCTATCGGATAGTTAATTTATTAAAGTAAGGCATCCTTGCAAACATGAGAAAACAGAGTCTCTGAAATGTGGTTTTCATCAGTTGAATAAGTGGTTAACTTTAAGGAGAGCAAACCAAGCAATTGCTCATTACAGTTATCCTGTTGCCAAAATATAGCTGTGGATACAGCGTTTAGCATTTTGTGAGTCTCCCACTCTTCTTTTTTAAACAAAGAGCTGCTTTTTTTTGTGGCATGAAAGTATGTTGTCGGTATCAAACTGAAAAAAATGTTATGCTTTGCTTGATCCATATGATGAAGCAGAATGAATTATAGCAATTGAACAAATGAACATGTTACAATACACTATTCCACATCTGTGCAAAATCTAAATTATCTTGGCATGGTTTCCTTTTAAGCATACATTATATATAATTCCCAATACAGCTATTGGCCACACATCTTTTTTTCCATGGCAGGATTACAATGTAAAAACTATAGCTTTATCGTTTTAGTAACTTTCAGAATTATGTCAAGATGTCAAGATTTTCATATAGTAAGAAATTTGGCTTGGTACAATTCATGGCCTATATTTTCTTCTTACTTTTAAGCAAGGAAGTAGCATTTGCAGGCTGCATGAAGAACTGGGACTACAGGTAGTTCTCAACAACCATTTGTTTAGTGACTTTTCGAAGTTACAATAGTACTATAAAAAGTGACTTGGATCATTTGCCCAATGTTCTTACGAACATTGTAGCATCCCCATTGTCACATGATTAAAATTCAGATGCGTAGAAACTCGATGATATTTACGATGGTTGCAGTGCCCACGGTCATGTGATTACCTTTTGCAACCTTCTGACAAGCAAAGTCAAGGGGAAAGCCAGATTCACTTAACAATCGGGTTACTAACTTATAAACTGAAGTTATTCACTTAACTGGGGCAAGAAAGATCGTAAAATGGAGCAAAACTCATTTAAAAATTGTCTCACTTACCAATAGAAACATTGGGTCCTAAGACAAGGACTGTGTGTAGTCACCAGTGCACAATTTTCCATGTTCATTAATTTCATGGGGAAATATTATGTTGTCATCTCAGAAATGTCCCTAAAAGGCCAGTGTATTCATGTGTTCAATAAAATCTTCTTTGGAAGAAAGTGGTGGTCATAATTTCTGGTGGAGGGATTGGAAAAACAATGATCTGGCAAGGTGATAGAGAATATTAATTTTCAGTCTATTGCGGCTTGGCTTCTTATAAGTACATTATATCCCTCAAAGAGAGGAAAACCAACCTCTCTTGGACAAAAAGTGGGTATTTATCCTAACTTATATCTTTGAACACGATAGAATGCTTAGTTCCACATAACTTAACACTCAGTTTTGGAATGGAAAAGGATAAATTATATTCCAATCGTGGTATGCACCCATATTTGTACCAAAACACAAGTGCACATGTAGGTTTAGTTGCCATATAATAGAGGTGTCAGATTAAATTCAAGTGATTTGCTAATTGGGTGCTGGAATAGATGGTACAGCTGTGTATATTTTTGTGTCCATTCTAAATTATCTTTTTTTATCATCTTTTTTATTGATAAATTGCTCATTAGTCTTGCATCATCTATAATCGGAATATGTGATTTTCTTAAGGGTCAAAGTCAGTTTGCTTATAATCATATTGTACTTTTTATAATGGCAGATAATAATTTATATTGTTTATTTGTCTTTTAACATTCCTTTTTGTATAATGTCAATTCACTTAAGGTTTCCTTTTTTGTAAGGATAAAATGGAAAGTACAGATAAGGAACATGAAATGAAAGAAGGGTAATAGTCCATTTGTAACAGAAAAATATGCTTGAATTAATTTATCTGTCCTGAGGCTTAGTTTGATGAGGGAAGATGAGTAAGGAGCTTTAAAAAAAAAGAAGTAATAGTAGGCTTTCATTTGAAAAAAGAGAAAAAAAACTCAAGTGGAAACTAATCTGGGACAGTGTCATCTGCTGTGGCTCTCCATTTGTCAGTCTTCCTTTAATAAACATTGCATATCTTGGATGGCCTTCTTTAAAATCACCTTCAGTTGTATGAGACACAGCACCGGTACCCCCACCTGTACACAGAATTCAGATTTTGGAATGGGATGTGATCAAGATTGATATGCCAGTTCTAAATGAGCAGTGGACATCCTCATTTAGAATAGAACATCTTATGTTTGGCGTCTGATGCTCCCATTTCACCACCAAATACAATTGCCCCAAGGTTCATGTGGCATATTATCCTTTTTGCTAAAACGGAATAAGGAAAACTGCCAAACTTTTTAAAACTAGGACTTAATAACAAGATGGTAACTATTCTTCAAAAGGCTTATTTTCAGACCTCACTAGTAGTGCTTGTCTGAATTTGCTTCAAATTGTCATTGTGTCCTTTTTGAACTGCATGCAAGTAGTGTCTGATCAGGGCAAAATAGATCTCAACACTGTATTTGTTAATACCCACCACAACAGCGTTCTTGACTTTTCTTTCTAAGTTTTAATTGTCAGTCTGAGTTTCATTGGGTCCCGCCCAAAATAATTCTAAGATGAAGAAGAATGCCATTTCAGTATTAAAATAATGAACACAACACTTCATAGATTCTTTGAAAGAAGAATTTAAGATCATTTATTACTGGATTTTTGTTTGTATGTGATGTTTAAATGATCCAGGATTCATTGTATCAATGTCAGATTACTTTTAGTTAAGGTTTGTATCATGGGTTAGTTCCTAAATCTTTTTTCAGTACGAATTCACTAAAATATAAAGTACGGTTATGTCAAAGAGTAAAAGTCAGAATTTGCTTTGCCTCCATTATTGAATGGAATTCTTAGTGGAATACAGTTACTTCACACAATTTGCATTCATAGATCCAACTAAGTCTGTATATATTTTTCTTTTCTTCAGGCTGGCACTTCTAAAGAAGAGTGGTGAGGAAGACTGGAAAAACAGATTGAATAAAAAAACAGAGCATGGACGAGCATTAAGTGCCGAACGAAGCCCTCAACTACAGGAGAAGGAGCAACTACTTACAAAGAAGGTACAGTTCCCTATATTAAGACATAACATTCCTCTTTAAAATTTCCTTTTTTACTTGTAAGTTTCCATAGTGGGAAAGAAGTTCTGAAAAGACATAAAGTTCCATATATTACAGAATTATTAATCACTTATAATATTTAGCTTGGCCATATCATAAATCTGTTTTTTATGGTTTCCATTGTGTAACCTCATTGGTTTGCCAAAAACAGTAATTTTTATACAATATTTTATGTGACAGTCTGTCAGAAACAATCTATATAAACATATGCTACAATAAATCATGTATTTTTACAATAAATCCTACACTTTTAAAGCTCAGTATTTTTATATTTCTTGAAGTATTGCTGAAGCAATACACTATTTCTCTGGTTTTATAAGAAGGTCAGATATAAGGTAGAACTGTTCATATATTAGGATTTCATCTCTCCCCAAGGTTCAAAATATCTGAAAATATATTTCTGTATCACATCCTGAATTTGGTTTTATGTAGGTTCTCAGCAATTCCCAACATAGTATATTCCACTGGTGTGCCCACCGCCAATCTTGCCAGTGTGTTCCTGTCACTCATACACTGCCAACATCTTGTCATGGCATAGCCACTAACCTACCTACCTTCTTGTATTCTCCTTGCATTCACTTCTCAACTGGTTCTGCAACTAGCATAACTAACAGTTTGGGATACCCGAATGGCTCTGCCAGTTGGCTTTTTTTTTTCCTCCCTCCCACCCCATATTTCTACATCCTTCAGACTACCCTGTTTTATTCTGTAATTCAAAACTTGTATTTTGGCACCAACTTCTGAAATCCCTGCACTGTGGGTAGTTTATGGACAGAATGTTTTGAACATTCTGGTGAATAGTAGTTAAGTTAGTAATTCAGTATATCCTATCTGGTTGTGCTGTGTATCTGAAAAGGACATTTTGAGGGCACAGGAGACACTGGGACACATGTCAACATATGAGTTATAGATGATGGATGGATGGATATAGATATAGATATATATTGGTTCATTGTGGGAAGACAATCATGTAATGGTAGCTAAAAATCAGGATTTGCTAGTACGCTGATTAACACAAATAGGACATTTAACATGATTTCTTAGAAAGTTATGCTTAAATCTTTCTCTTTTAACAATGGGATGAATGGTTAAAGTAGCTCAATGCAAAACTTTTGTGCCATTCAGACGATTCTCTCAGCCTGCTTGTTTCCTCAAAGCTGGCATATGTAAGGGTTGAGCGAGCTGTTTTTCTGTCTTTGTACCAGTCAAGGCAAAACATGGGTAGGGGCCGTGTTGAAACTTGCAAGTGGACTATTGTCTTTTGGCATAGTTCTTGCCTCATCAGCTTTCTCAACTCTTGGGTGTAAGCAAGTCATTAGTCATCAGCCTTTGTTGCAACCCAGTCATGTAGGGAAATGAAAACAATATCTTGGGATCAATTGAAAACAGCAAGTAGAAACAAAATGGTGGAGGGACTAAGTAGCAGCTGAGGAGGTTCAATGTAGATAGTTTTTCAGTTATGATGGCAATTGGGACAGAAATTTCTTTTGCTAAGTAATGCAGTCATGAATCTTGATGTCAAATGGCTGTGGGCTGCAAGAAGCCCTGAGATGCAGTGCAGCACAAAGTCACAACCAGTGCAGGAAACCCCAACTGCTCCAGATCAGCCTTCATCACCCTGCACTTCGAGGTCTTGCCGCCCTGCAGTCCGCCATCCCAACTGACTTCCGTTGTCTTCTTAGTCCAACTGGTCCTGACAAGTGGGAGACTTAGCACTTCAAAAGTCAGGTGCTGGCCATGTGAGACCTTCTTCCCCAGGTCTTACAAGGAAGCCACCATGCACAACTTGTGGAACAAGGTTTTGCCAGCAGCTTCCTGGTGAAGGGCCAGACCAGGCATGCTTTGACAGCTGCTCCATGGTGACAGCCAGGGGTGGGATGCTACAGGTTCTATAGAGCCGGTAGCTCTGAAGAGTAGTAGACACAGAACCGGTTCTGTGTTTGCTGCTGTTTCACCCACCTGCCTGCCCGGACTCTTACCTGTCCTTTATTTCCTGCTTTTTCAACCTCAACTGCTTTGCACGGCACAGCGGAGCTTGAAAAAGCAGGGAAAAAGAGGCTTTTCAAACGCTGTGCACCTGCACGCAATGCTTTTCAGCTGTCCAGGCGGCATAGCCTAACGTTATTTTACACATGCGTGCGCAAAACATAATAACCAAACCGGTAGTAACACCAGTTGAATCCCATCCCTGGTGACAGCAGTGATCACCTAGCTTCAGCACAGGTACTTTCTTTCCTTTCTGTTGCTGCCACATCAAGGCATCTCATTGCAAATGTCTTATTTCAGCCCCATGGCTTTCCCTTAGAATGAAGTGTGTTTTAATGGTCTAGAAGCAGAGGTGGTATTCAGCAGGTT
>AZIM01000844.1:522009-533580 GCA_000516915.1 Ophiophagus hannah
TGCTTCTCCCCTTGATTAGTTTCCATCCACTGCTTCTTGTCCTATCTTCAAGTGCTTTGGACCCTCTTTTCTTTGTGGCAATGCCTTAAACTTTTACTCCCAGAATTCCTGGGAAGATAGCAGCTATGAAAAGTAATATGGAAGATACAAAGCATGGGATCAGAATGCAGAATAACAAAGTTGGAAGGGAGCTTGGAGGTCTTCTATTGCAACCACCTGCTCAAACAAGAGACCTTATACCATTTTAAACAAATGGTTGTCTGGTCTTCTTAAAAGACTCCAGTGTTGGAGCACCCACAGGCAAGCTGTCCCACTAGTTGATTGTTCTTACTGTCATTACACTCTGGTCTTGCAAAAACATTTATTGAATGTTTGCTAGCAAAGACCACTAAGGTTGAAGCATCAAAACAACTATTTAAAAAATGGAACCAATTTTGAGTACACTTCATATTTCTTTTAACCTACCTGACTTTCTCTGAACTATGATTTGATAAGAATGTTTGGTGGTTGCCATGCTGTGTTTGCAAATAGAGTAGGATGCATTAAAGGCTTTTAGAGAATAAGTAACAAAATGACATGGGCCATTCTAGTTAAACAGAGTAACATATTTAATATTCATACCTGACTGCTGATAACAATACATTGTAGGCAATAATTCATTGGTGGAAACTTTCATGGTCTTTGTTTCATTGATTTTTCTCTTTCCTGTCTAAACACAGTGGAATTTAGGAAGCAAACCACTGCAATTAACAGGCCTCTTCTGCAGGGTGGGGGAGGGGGCAGTGAAAGTAGCCAGCATTCTTGGCCAGGATATATATTTCAGGAACCAGAAGTCCAGTGCCATTTCAAAAGGACTAATTATCAGACAATGGATACACACACATCTTACAGATCCAGCAGTCAGGATGTACTCAGCTGTCTTTTTCACCCTAACAAGGGTCGTTTGTACAGAATTGACAAGGAACTTGTCATTTCTGTGTCCGCTATGCTACTAACCTTTGTCAAGAATGCTAATGTCAGAGCAGAAAAGCCTCAGTTATGTTGAATTTCCTTTCTTTAGAAAAATAAAAGAAAGCATCTTATTATGTTTGCAGGGGTGTCAATACGGTGTTGTATAGTGTGAGCTAAAAATGCCAAGCAAACATCTTTAGCAGTACTTGTTATCGGTGCCAAACATTTATTTTTCTGAAGCCCTTAGCCTTACAATTAGATTACTCCTTTTCTAATCAGGGAATATGGAATTATCCTCATGCATGGTCATTAAGATAGCCCATGTTTATAACTCAGTAAACAAAAATCAAGTCATGGCTGCATGCTGTCTCATAAGTACAATATCCAATTTAACCATTCCTTAGCACAAAACAGACTATCTGCAAAAGGGATATTGGTTGATTTTTCATAGCCTGTTGTTCCCTATTGCTCAATAAGGGTTTATTTGAGATGAGATGTTAGATCTTGTCATATCACCTCCATTTAATAAATTTTCATATCTTTGTGGTAGTTAAAACCATATATTGCACATAAGAACTTACACAAGAGTAAGGATTTAGGAATGAAGAATTGCCAAATGTCCTCCAGATATTGTTGAATTACAGTGTTGCATGGTTTGAGGAGGGGAGCTCAATGGCTCAGCAGTTGAAGACGCAGAGCTTGTCAGCTGGAAAGCTGACAGCCAGGGTTCAAGATTGGAGTGCTGCACAATGGTGAGAGCTCCCATTCTTGCCCCAGCTCCTGCTCTCCTGGCAGTTTGAAAACATGCAAATGAAAGTAGATAAATAGGTACCATTTCCGTGGGAAGATAACAACGTTCCATGAGCTTCACTGTATAGTCATGCTGGCCACATGACCACAGAAGTATCTTCAGAGAACACTGGCTCCCTTGGCTAAGAAACAGAGATGAGCACTCCCTGACCCCAGATCAGGCATAACTGGACAGGGGAAATATTTACCTTTATAGTCTGGGGATAATAGGGGAAGCAAGGGGGCAAGGAATTAGCAACATGTACAGGGTGACATTATGACTAATGGACTTATGTCAGATATTGCAATGCAAATAATTGCAATATTTTCATGATAGCATCATCATGCACATGTTCTCATGTCAATGTCATGACAGCTTATTCCTGATGCTTGTTTATAGGAGGGAAATAAAGATTCTTCAAAAAAGAATATATATATATATACACACACACATATATACATACACCCTATGCTAACAAAAATGTAGCATTCAAATGTGTATAATTTCCTCCAATGTTTTCTATATACCAAGCCACTTTCTTGATAAGCAGGATGAATATAGCAAGGTATCTTAAGTTCACACTGCAGGACATCCAGACAGGAGCTGTGCTTTCAGCTAAATCCAATTATCATACACCAAACATCTGCTAGGAAGTTTGTTCAGCTGGACAAAGCAATATTCAGAAAATGAAGTTTTTTCAAACAATGGGGTGTAAACCCAGCCTTTCATTTGCATGAACTATAAGATTACACCATGGACATGCCGATAAATTATGGAATAGAATCCATGCAGTATGGCAGTGTAGAAATAAAGTAAACAAACAAGAAACTATGATTCTTCCAACTTGACATCACAGCTGTTTAAAAAAGAAGAAGAAAGAAAAATTTTGAATTCCTTTTGTTATAATCTTTTATATTGGACTGATATCAGGAAGTCATCTTATAAGTTAATTGGAAGATAAAATATCCCATTTTGTCAATCAGATAAAGAATTTAGAAGGATGGCTAAAAAATAAGTAACAAGCCTAACTCTGTTAATATTTATTTGTTTGTTTATTAAATATATATGCTGTGTATTTCATTATCAAGTGATTATGAGCAGCTTACACCATCATAAAGTAAGAATATAAAGCAATTATATCCATGAGGTAACAGGCTGACTTTTATCTTTTAATGTCTTTAGGTTGGGAAAAAGCTAAAATGAAAGACAATGCAATGTTATTGGGGAGAGATTTTTTGCCAGAATCCAAGTGCACATGAGTCCAAATTATGTCTACTTTCACATACTAATTTTAATGATGATTTTAATAAACCATAACAGGCTAGCCGCAATGTTTAAGCTAACTAGTATGTAAAACTATATCATTTATTTGAGCTCATCTTAGTGTGACTTCTGCAGTCTTTCTAAACCAGTTCCTAAACCATATACAAATCAAGAAATTATGGCACAATCTGGAAATCAAAGAATATACAAAATTGCCTTGGTGCAATGGTGAACTCAGCCATGTTGACTCCTCTGAATTATGACTCTTTTATATTGGAAACATAATCCTCCAACAACAGAAAAATGGGTTTACTTTCCAACCTTGTTGGTAATTGGTATGATTCATTCTATAACCCTCCTGATCTTTACTGGTCCAAAAATGTAACAAATAAGGTAAGAAACTCAACTGCCCTAACTTAAAGATATGTGTGTATTTCAGCAGCAATTAAACAAGTAAATGAGTAGGAAAATTTAGGGCCCATAATAAGTATTTTGTTACAGTATGCATTCCATAGCTTTGGTGCCCTCAGCTGTGGTGAAGGACATGAACTAAGATTGTTTTTAAAGAGGCTTAGTTACATGCCTAAAGGAACAAGCGATTTCCTTAAATACCAGCTACTGGAAGAAACAATGACAGATTTATTGCTCATCTTTCCTTGCTTGTGAGCTTTGCAGATGCAGCTGGTTGGCCATTTCATAACTCAAAATGTCCAAGGAGTGGGCTTTGTGATCAACAAGCAGGGCTTTTTTAAAATGTAAGAGATTTCTTTGAACCAGTGTTTAAAGCAATTTTAATATGGTGGACTTCAACTCCCAGAATTCAAGAGCCAGTATGTTGGAGCCCACCCAAAAATATTCACCCATGTGGATACTGCTGCCTTTTTTCTCCTTCCCTCTTGCAACTGGGATTAATATAAATGCTGTAAAAGGGAAGGAGAAAATTACCGCATTATACACATAAAAGGATTATTAAGGGGTAGATATAAATCTAGCACCCTGGGTGTAACCAAAGATCACATTGCAGAGTACAGGTTTAGCACAGGAACAAAATCACCTTCAGGACAGAATGTTACAAATTTATGGTTCAGGGAGAAAGAAATATTTTCTTGCAACTGGGACTGCTTTCCTAAACTTAAACCATGAGATAGTTTGCAAAAACATTCACTTCCAAATTACTGGAAATGCGATTCATTGAGGGAGAAAGAGCTTCAGAACAAACTCCCTGATGACATATGTTGCAACATTTCAAGATGATAAATGTTTAGGGATGTTCACTTATGTACCTATAAAAAGGTGATAATCAACCACAGATATCTCTAAAAAATCTGTTCCACTCAGGGTTCTTTGTCATGATCATACTAACATGCCTATCTATAATCCATGCACTGGCAATTAGGTGTGCCAACATAAATTGTGATGCCCAATGGCCAAGTCCTAGTCTGCCACAGTAACAGGCTGGTGACTAGTGTTGTCCTCACAACTTATGTGGTGGGATAATTGAAGGGCTGTGATTAATGGATCCCCCAGGTGCTTTTCTCCTCCCATTCAGTATCATCTGCCAGCAAGAAAACAAGCACCAATCACTGACCTTAATCAGCTTCATACATTTAACACAATCTAATATCTCCAGTTTAGATAGATATTATTTGTAACACAAAACTATGTATATTAGGAGCTTAGGCAAAGTATATCTGCAAGAGTGAAATATCTGATCTCTCCTTTGTGCTTAGCTGGGATAGATGAAGGAAATGTCATGACCTTTGCAACTTATTAGTGGGACACCTTAATGCCATGGTTGACAAGGATGAGTGGAATTCCTAAGTGGAATTCATATAGCGCAGCTATTTGAGCTGATTGTTCATCTCTCTGTCATCCACTGTACCAGATCAAATGAGATCTCATCATGCAACAGTGTGAAACTACATACTGTATTTTGTGTCATGAGTCTTACAGCTGTTGTAAACTACAAGTATCCTTTAGCAGACAAATGGCGTATAAATACTGGAAGAGAATATGGAATAACTGTACTTATTTTATATTTTACTTTATATATTTTATAAGTTTTATAGGACATATCAGCTCCCCAATCCTGGAGAACTCTGGGTGATTTCCCAAACCTTAAGTACTATTTTTGAAATCATTACGTGCAGAAGGACACCAAAACCTATTAATATCCAAGAAGCCCATAATGTAGTTTCTATTATCTTCTGATTCTTGAGCTCAACAAGCACTTGTAAATTTCCCAAGCTGAGCTTCAGATTTCAGCTGTGTTGGGATTGACTCTGTTTTAAACGTTAAAATGAGAAAGAGTTTCTGAACTAAAGAAGATCCAAATATTTATTCCTTAAATGTAGGTTCAATTTACAGTTTAACCAATCACAAAGCAAATTCTTTTCTCTGTTTCTTTCTGCTTTGGAGCTATGAATGATGTCTGAACAGATCTTCCCCATTAAAATCACATCTTTGCTATCATTTAGAATATGACCCACACCTTCCTTTCCTAAAGCCAATTTTTAGGAACAGTAAAAAATCAGATGACCGTTCTCCATACATCAGCTAAGTCTTAAAAACAAAGAACTTTACTTGTTACATATAATGCATGTTCTGCTCTATTACCTTTCATTTTTCTTTAACCTACTGAAGTGTATGGTGCCCTCAAAGCTGGAGGGATTGCTAACACCTCAGAAGGCATGTTCAAGGTTCAACAGACTCTTGATTGACTTGAATAATGAGCCTTTTCCAACAAAATGCAGTTCAGTGGTGAAAATGCAGAGTTTTGCATTTAGTTAAGAAAAATCAGGGGCACAGGTATAAGATAGATGATAACTTGCTCAACAGTAGTATTTGTCATAAAATATGGGTAGTTGTAACCAGCTGTAAGATTACATGATGATTCTGCTGTACACTGCACCAGTCAAACTGTATCAGGAATTCTGGGTCCAGGTTTAGTAAACATAATATAAGAAAATTGCTGAGAAAAATGTCCAGAGAAGAGCAACAAAGACAGTGAGAACCTTGAAGACTAAAATCTATATAGAATGGTTAAAATAAATTGATATGTTTAGCCTAAGGAAGAAAAAACTAAGGGGAGACATGATGGCTATCTTCCAATCATTAAAGGGTTGTCATGGGATTGAGTATGGATCTATTTTCCAGAGCACCCAAGAATAGGAGAAGAACCAGGGGATGAAAGATCTACAGTGAGAACCCCAAATTTGAAATGAGGAGGAATTTCCTGACTATGAGAGCTAAGAACCAGCGGAACAATCTGCCTCCTGGATTCATGAGTACCAAAACTTTTTAAACAATAGTCAGGCACCCATTTGTCTAGGAGGGCCTAAGGATTCTTGCCCTGGATAAGAAGTTATATTAGAAAACTTCCCATGTCCTTTCTATGACATGTGTAGTTAAGGATATACACTCAGTTCCATTGTCAACTTCCTTGTTTGGAAGAGAAGTGTCCCCCACAACACCTCCAGAATATAAAGAAATGGCATGCCAATGGGAATATGTTAAGCTAGTATAATTCTGTTCAGAGTGTTTTGATAGATATTGGCAAAGAAACATCTATGAATTCTACATGAATAAATTTTTCTGTGTCATTTTGACTGTTAATAAAGCAAACCTTCAAAGAAGTATTTCACCTTTGATCAGAGTCTAGTCAATTGCCTCAAATCTCAATGTATTCATTTTTTCTTTGGAAGATTAAAGGAAATCTTATCTTCCCCACTTCCTGATTCTTTTCTCTTTTTTGACCCAAGTGCTTTTAAGTATTTACTAAATAAAAATCAAAGGAGATTGAGTACTGTATTACATTTATGAGACCTAGGGGAGTTAGCCTGAATGACTCAGTAAGCCTTCTCCTAGCAAATTAAGATAGAAAAAAATCACAATACTATTACTGTTCTTTATATGCAATAATTCTGTGCTATATAAAAATAAAGCAATAGAATAATGATATAGAAAACAAAGAGTTTAATTGATGGGATACATATTGCAAGACTACCAAAAAGACTACCAGTATATTTTAAACAAATTATTCTATCCCCCTCTCTCCTGTATTTAGCACCTACATTTTTCTATTCTCAAAAGAAAATTGGCCAAGGAAATGTTACATTTGGGTAAACTGATAGAATAGTAAAGCATGCAGATATTCTTAAACATTAGGTGGCATAAAATAATCAATTATATAAGGAGGAGGCAAAGTCCTGGCTGACAAACAGTCATGGTTTCATAAACATAGTTTGTTGGAGAAATCATAATTGGCTGACATAAACAAACACATAGCTGGAATTTACTATCCCATAAGCCAAGATTTGCAAACAACAATAACTGGGCTCACAGGGCTAAAGCAGTCTATATTTAAATAAAGAAACATTATGTCTTAGTACTATGTGAGAGCCCAAATTTTGTTTCATTGCATTTATGAGAATTTCGGCCACCAAGGCATTTTTTGTGGCAAATTTCAAGATTCAAACTTTTGAATTTTCTTTCAGTTGGAATTCAAGAGTGACAAAACCATGTTCATATACATAAAATTCACTGAAGTTATTAAAAGAAATGTCATGGTGTGTTCTTGAAGATCTATAGAAAAACCATTTACATCTTTGTGTTATGAGATAGCAAGTCCCTAGTTCAAACTGTCACTAACCTCAGCTAGATTTGAATTGTGGAAACATAGGCTAGCTTGGGAGGAAAAAGTTTCAATGTGATGTAGGTAAAATTCTGCCAAAGCACAAACTCAGCTAAGTTATAAGAGGGTGAAATGTTATTTTTAATTTTAAGGGTAGCAATCATGAACAAACAGAACTAGAGGTTTTTCTTCCATTCTAGATCTTGCTTGCTGTATCTTGGGAAAGATCATTAGAAATAATACTAAATCACCTAATCCACTGCTAATAGCTTTTAATCTTTCGTACTAATGACCAAAAATGTTTGTATCGATTCCCTTGGGCTTTGTGGTCTAAGTTGGCATTTATTAGCACTGAGTTTTCGCCGCTCGCTTTTAAACAGATGGTAATGATTTTTGTAACTTCAAAAGTGGGGAGGGGAGGGTGGAGAGAGAGAATAAAAGAAATCATCCTGGAACAGTGCAAGTAAAATAGCACAATGGGAGCCTTTGGAAGGTTAGGGCTCTAACTACGCAGGCCACGCTTGAGGGTGTGTCCCCATGTCGAGGCAGTTTCATAAACATCACTGATCAAAAGAAATTCCATTTGCTTCAGCTGCTAAGATGCACTGGCAGAAACTTGTTCATATTTTCTAGAGGAGAGAGCCAATGGAAAATTGTGTTCCAAACCAATCAGAAGTGTGAGAGGGGTTAGCATAGCAGATCATGAGACAGAACCGAGAGACTTTGAATTCTAGCTGTATACCTTCCTCTGGCTTTCAAAATTCTTATTTTCCTCTTTGCTATCCATCTGTCTGCCTGTCACATTTGTATAACATCTCACTAAGGAGTTCAGACCTTTCTCTATACAGGGTTTCTCACTTTACTCTCCCACTAATTAATTCTACGGATAGAATGAGAGCAAGGAATGGAAGAGAGGTCTGGGCTGATACATCACACACACAAAAAGGATTTTTTACTGATGAAATACTCTTTGCCCAGCCACATTATGCATTAATACAGTATCTCCCACCTGAAGTTTCAGTATTGTTTTCTTTTCTCTTTCTTTTCTCAATTTATATGCCAATCATTACTCTGGTTTATTCACAAATTTGCGCAGTTCATTTTTCTTTGTTTCTCTTACTGTTAATATGGATAGTTATTACTATAAAAGCTTAATTTGTAGGAAGAAACTTAGCTTCCCTGGAACCTTTTTAAAATTCTTTTCTTTTTATCTCATCCAGAATATTTTGCATTTTCTCTTATCTCTTTTTTTTAAGTTCAAAGTTAAGTTGTATGAAATAACCTTTCACAAGTTTTATTTGAATGCCAAACCATTCTCTTTATTTCTTGTACTCAACACAAAAATATATCGGATCTAAAGCTGGATTATGCTTAATTTCTATCTAATGTGGAATTTTCAATGTGATGGTAGTATGGAATAATTAAATGTATGGTGTCTAATCTCATTAATTGTGTTCAGTTAATTCAACTAAATCAAATATTGGCCAGAATAAAAAGGAGAGTATCACCCTGAATTCAGAAACTTCCAGTTCAAGCTCAATCCTTGATTAATTAAACCTCCCTGGATTTACTGATATTCCAAACTAATAAAAATATAATGCTGCATTTCCTTAATCATCCTTTCAAGATACTAATGTGCTTCTTGGAGCAAAATATCGTAAAACTGGAGGCAGACCAGATTGATTCTCAACTGTTTCCTTTTGCCACTATGAATGAAAATGTTTACACAGGAAACTCTAATTTAGTATAAGCAACTCTTTGGACCAGAGGTATATTGAAGCTTTGAAAGCCTCCTTAGGTATTATTACAGCCTAGGAAATTAGGGAGTTTACAGAGCTAATGGCACAACAGTTGCATCACAGTCCTTGTTTTTAGCTTTTCTTCCCTTACTGTTATATAAAACAGGAAGTTTGAAATGCTTGAGATAGGTAGGAGGCAAGGAAGGAAATGGGTCCAAGCTAAAGATTTAGGCTTCAGCATCCTGAGTCAGGAAAGTGCAAATACACTACAATTAAGAGCACTTAGCATTTAAAGGGACCAGAATTGAAAAATTAAAACAGAAACCAAAATCTAGTATCTTCCCAAATTTGTGAAGATTTCTTAATAAAAGGCATCATGATCACTGATACCTGTTTGCTGCAAGGATAATTCCTTTACAGTAAAGAAAAGCCACAGGGATAGGATTCTTAAAAGTAGGTGCTTTTTGCTGGGTTGTTAACGTACAAGGGTTATCATGAACTAGGGAGAAATTTTCTGACATGAAATGACTTGCCTCCAACATCGGAATTTTTAAAGAAGAGATTAGGCAACCATTTGTCCGGAATAGTATATGCTCTTCTGCATGACCAGGAGGTTGGATTAGACCAAGGTCCCTTCCAACTCTGTTATTCTGTTATTAAAACTTTACTTTTAGAAAACTACAAATAGTCTAAGGGTCTTGATACATTTGGAATAATATTTTGGAATTAATTTTTTAAAAAAATCTTCCTGTGAGAAAATCTTTTGTTTTGAATTTTTAAAAAAATATTTTTTAAAAATTGGACATTTATAGGAAATAAAAATTACAATTAAAGAGAAGAGTACACAAAGTTGACACAATTACAATGGAGCAAAATATTCTAATATTAGACATATTGAAAGGTGGGTTTTTTTTAAAAAAATGGATTCGGGTTATTAACAATATCACACATACACATCTGGTATATATGGAGAGTCTGTGTCTACAATAAGATATGAAACAGGACAAGTTTTATCTGACAAGATTGAGTTACTTTTCTTTACTTCATATTTTCTTTTCTATATATCTTCATATTTTCCCTTTTTAATCTTTCCTGAATCTTGTGCTCTTTCTGTTTTTCTATATTTCAGTTTATATTAGTTTCTACTACTGTAATAATTTTAAATAATATTGTTGTTGCTGTTGCTGCTGCTGCTGCTGCTGCTGCTACTAGAAAACATTATCAAACTAGGAAACATCATCAATAATAGCATGATGGAAGTGAAATGTCTGCAAAAAAGCATCCAAGCTCAGAGAGCACCAAGAAGCCCACAAAAATAAAATCTGAAGTTTAAAATTCTATATCCTACCAATCTTTTCAGTTGGGAAGAAAATATCTCTCCAATACAATGTATACAAACCTCTATGGATTCTCCATCTCTACTTTGCAGTTCTAAAATGGTACAGAAGTCTCCAAAGGTTTAGGACGTGCAGCTGATCAACTCATCTTCTCCACTCACCACATGAACTACTGAAAGTGAAGCCAAGGAAAGACCTCAGCACTTTTCTCTTTATACATCAATGCACCTTAAGCACTTCCAGATGTTACTTTTACATTTACTGGTCTTGAGTCAGTAACCTCTAAAATTTATTTTGGGAGAGCTGAGGGAAGGCTCTTTCAATAAAATGGAGGATAAAAGAGTGTGAAAGAAGGTTACACGTTTGGAATCCAAATGTCAGTTGTAGTTAAGATGAACTGCTCCATATTAAGATGCAGCCAACTGACATGTGCTTTGCTGGAAAATTCCAGAAAAGAGTATATGATTGAAAAGAATGCCGGACCTCTCTGGAGTTGAATGGGACAGATTTCTGGATGACTGACCCGCATCTTGATTTAACTCCTCACATCGAAACATTATAAAACAGCAGCTTTATTCTTTAACAACAGAATATGTGATTTAGAAATAACCACTCTCAAAGCTTTTCCCATAATTTTCTCACTAGGTTTTGTGCTTTCTGTGTTTACCCTCTATGTATGGCTTAGTCCTTTTCAAATTACTTAAGTGGATGGCAAATTTTCCAGCTGTTCAATTCAATCCAATCAGAATAGAGCTGGTAGGGACTTTGGAGGTCTTTTTAGTCCAACCCCCTGCTCAATTGTCCTTATTGTTAGGAAGTTTCTCCTTAATTCCAAGTTGCTTCTCTCCTTGATCAGTT
>AZIM01000844.1:568370-580607 GCA_000516915.1 Ophiophagus hannah
ACCTGTTATCTTATAATTGCTTGACAAATAAAAAATAAATAAAAATAAATAAATTTCATATTGCTCTTTATTTTTTCTCATTTTGATAATTTTCTAAAATTGTATATGTTCTATTTCTTCCCTCATAAAACTTTGGAATTCATAGATGAAAATAGTGAGAGTTTATTAGAGATAGGTATTACACAATTATAAGGTTACTGAAGAAAACAAAGAAACCCAAAAAATAAATGACCAGAAACAAACATAACTAAGAGAGCCTTTGCATAGCTTTGGTTGATGCATCAGGAGCAATCTTTCCTGGATCTGGAATCCTTGCATTCAATCATTCAAGTCCTAGTCATCTCTTGCCTGGATTATTGCAATACTCTTCTCTGGAACATCATTCCCCCAGAGATTAGAATAGCTCCCATTCTAATACTCTTCCAGAAGGCGCTGAAGATCTGGTTCCACTAGCGGGCCTGGGGAAACCAGAGCGGGATGGAACCCATTAAATGGCTCATGCGATCTGCCGTTGCCGGGGCAGGGGGTGGGAGTTGGGGGACGTGATTTTGTTATATTGTACAATATTAATTTATTTGATTCTTTTTGTTGGTTTTTATTGTTTTAAATGTGGTTTTATATTCTGTAAGCCACCTTGAGTTGCCATGGGCGAATAGCCAGCTATATAAATTCAAATCATCATCATCATCATCAACAACATCAACATCATCATCATCATCTCTGTGTGTGGCTACTAGTATCTGGTATAAAGTACAGTAGCAACAGCAGTCTTTGGGGCCTCTAGAATGACCCATATTACAGCCCTTCTCTGCAAATAACACTGGTTGCCAATCTGCAAAATGTTGGTTATGACCTTTAAAATCTTGAAGAGCATGGACCAGACTACCTGATGAACCATCTCCTCCCACTAGGTCAGACCTGCCCCACTCGTGCTGGCAAGGAGAGCCTACTGCAGATCTTGTCAGTCAAAGAACTTCAGCTCTCAGGATCCAGAAAAGATACCTAGCACCCACGCTTTGGAAAATCCTATCCCCCCCCCCAGTGAAATCTGCTCCTACCCTCCTGTCCTTCCACAATAGCCTGAAGACCTGGCTCTGTCAATTGGCTGGGGTTATTGGGAGTTTCACACCGGCAGTGCCTACTAGATAGATAGCAAACCACTTCCCCCTTCCCACCCATCTTTTAATTGCATATTATTGTATCTTCGTTGTTCAGTTTTCTACTAGTGTTATGTTTACACTTTTCATTTGTCTATTTGTACTGTTTTAAATTGCCTAGAGAAGCTGATGGTGAGAGAGACAAATAAATTTAACAAATAACTAAATAAATAGTATTATTTTGGAAGGTTTTTAAATCTTTCAGCAGCAAATATTATTAACTATTGTTTAATTAAATTAAATTCAAGTGTTATTTAATTAATTCTTTACCAATAAGATACCAAATAATGTAAAGCATAGAAAGGTCTTAGCAAATATCTGTACTGTATCTTAACCAAAGTTTTATAACATAATAGGGCCATTCATCTGCCTGGAAAAGTATCAGAAATCTAAAAAAAATAAAAGGCTTGAATTGCCTCAAGAATTTTGAAAGACAGCATAATTTGATAAAAATTTCTGATTTTTATTTTAAATAATCCTGCTTAAACTATTCTAAATGATCCTATTTTGATCTCTTTCAACGGGTCCCCAACTTTTTCTATATCCCACATCCCTAGAACGCTTCTGATATATTCTTGCACCCCTTAAAAATAATTATATGCATATAATTATACATATACACTATAATTTTGAAACTTCTAAACCCAAGTTTTCACACCCCCTGGAATATTGTCTTGCACTCCCAGGGGGTGCAAGCACTCCCGGTTGGGAACCCCTGCTTTAAAAGATAATCTATAAAAATCTATATAAAGTACAGAAAAACAAATAATCCTTATTTTTTTCTTGTATATTGAATAAAGATGAAGCACTGTAAAGGTGGCCTATAACTGTTGAGGGATGGTTATCATAAATTTTGCTTTATGTTTGATACATCTGATACGGAGTTCAGAAGAAGGGCCACCCCCAGCACTGATAACTGCTTTATTTGATGGCCCTACCTTTCAATGAAACAAAAATATGCAAATACAAATTTGAAATGCTAGTTATCCATATATATTTCATTTGGAATTGCAGTGCTTTCTATACACACACACACACACGCACACACACACACACACACACACCAATAACAGCACACACACCAATAACAGCTAATACTGGCGCTAAGAAAAAGTGACTTCATATCACAAATATGGATATCTTCTCAATTACACACTGTTACATAAAGAAGCATGACCAATATAAATCATTTCCAGCATTCCAAACTTGCAGTTTTAATCAGCTGGTATTTCTATTTATTTTAATTTTTATTTCTGAATTTGACTTGAAAAGGCTATTTTTTACATTATTGTTTTTACAAAGGATTTCTTCTGGGACTGCAAAGGAAAGCTATCTTACAACGGAAAGAGATTTCCTTTTCTATAAAACCAAGAATATCGCCCACATGTTCACCTGGGACAAACTTGGCCAGAGCAAATAGTGTAGAAGGTTACAGGAGCCTGGGAATGTTTAACCTCAAGAAAATAATTGCAGCTCAACAAGATCAGAAGAAATTGTACAGGAAATATGGAGTGTAACCCTTTAATGTTCCCCCAAACGCTCAAAACTGAATTGTTCTGCTAAATTACAGAGTTAAAAACTGAGGAATAAAGAACAGAGAAAGTCATACATAAAATATAAACTGATTATGATTTTAGAAAGTATCTAGAATAGATGCTTTTTCCTTTCACGGTACATAGAACATTTAAGATTTTATAATTAAGATCACAGATCTCATTTCAACAGCTGTGTGGCTTGGAAGAGAGGTCAATAGTTTCTATAGTTATTTTATAGAAAGTATGTATTGATTTTTAAAATTACCTTAATCAAGCATTAACAACTTTTTGACTACATTTCTTTTCTCTTATTTGTGTTTTGAAATTTGCAAGTTTAAGGCTTCTGAAGTCTGACTCCCAGAAATAAATGTCCTAAATTCAGGAAGGAAAGGAAAACAAAATGAGAAGGAACAGTTAGATAATTACAATTCAAACATATA
Source organism: Ophiophagus hannah (assembly GCA_000516915.1). NCBI lineage: Eukaryota > Metazoa > Chordata > Lepidosauria > Squamata > Elapidae > Ophiophagus > Ophiophagus hannah. The sequence goes on from AZIM01000844.1 coordinate 571,503, forward strand.
TTACAATTAAAATATTAAAAACATTTTAAACAATAGAAACAATTAAAAACAATGGAAACATCCAAATGAAATATACAGACACAGATACACAAACACAGACAGACACACACACACACACATACACACTTCGGCTGATGTAATCTACAACATGCCCATTCTGCTTAATCTGGTTGGATGGGTAGACTCTCTTGGAAAAAGGGAATCCCTTAGATTTTGCTACCTTTTCTTCCTGGAAAGAGTTGCCAAGAAATTTCAGGATTCATGAAGGCAATTTGTATTCCGTATCATTTGTTTTGCAGAAGCTACAACTATAACTCTACCTTAACAGAAGTTACGCGCATAAAGAACATCTCCAATTCTAACTATACTACTAAAACATTATTTACTTCACGAAAAGGCAAGGGGAATAAGAATAAATGAAATAAAGATCCTGCTCAAATTGGGTTGTGCCATCTCAAAATTATAGTAGAAGGAACTAAGCAGTATTGCTCATGGTCACAATTCTTGCTTTAGGTTCTTAAAATATTGGTTTTAACTTTGAAAGAACTTTTTCATTTGTATTAGTTCTACACAAACTATATCTGATTTTTCTACCTTAATTTTTAATTTGTATTGAAATTTATTAGAGGGAAGGAAATGCAAGGTAAAAGGGAAAGGAAAAAAAGCAGTGACTTCCATCATTTTTCAGTACAGTACAATATAAAATTGCAACCTCAACTTTTTACTTTACATATTTAGGAAATACTGGCCATTTCTACAACAATAAACTAATCTGATCATCAAAACCCAAAATCAAACATTCATTTTTTTTCTGTTTACAGCTTAAGTTCTGAAATAGTTTCCAAGTAGAAATGAAACTGGATATATTCTTTTCTTAATTAAAGCAGTTAATTTTGTTATCTCCATATTGTTTCCATTCAGTTTTTCACTGTGGGAATTGACATCTTTTTATATTTGAGTATATAAAATTCTCACTGCATTCAACATAACAAAGCTCCATATTTTTTCAAGCTTTTTCAAACTATTTTCCAATAGTTGTAACAGAAAATTTTCTGGTTTCATTTCTGACTTAATTTACTGATCAACATTCAATATATTAAGTATATTCTTTTTTTAAAAATTCAATGAAAAACTATCAATTTAACATTAAGATATAAAAGCAATAAAATTTGAAATGTTTCCTATTTATTTAACTATATTGTTGGCTTTTAGCCCGACAAATAAAAAATATTTCAATTGAAATAAGCACACTCCCAATATAACTTATTTTAATTATAAATGAAATTTCAAAGCAAATAAGCAGAGTTGGAGCGTGCAAAGTCTAGGCATACAGACTAGAGCAGGGCTGTCAAACTCTCGGTCCTTAGGCCAGATGCATCACATGCTGGCTATGCCCATGCCCAGTTTAGCAAAGGGGAAAAAAGTCCTAATATGTCAAGTGACGCCACTGTGACGCTATGAAATTGACACCCTGGACTAGAGCAAGACATTGAAATAACCTCAAAGAAGGCAATTATAAATAGCTGTAAAAAATTTTATGGATTGACTTTAAAAAAAAAACAACAGATATTATAAGACTGTTCTTTGCAAATTTCATTTTTTCAGAATTATTTTATTTCACAGAACTTCCACAAATCTGATGTAACATTGTTATTCTCTTTGGAGAACAAGGAAATCTGATTGCTCAGCACTGAAATAATCTAAAATATTGAGAGTTGCGTGCCTTTAAAGCTGCCACTTCAGATTAATTGAAGGCCCTGGGTATGAATAGGAGCTTTAGATAATTCTTTAGATAATTTTTAAATTAGTTTTAGCATAATATCTCAAGTCCTAATCAACGACCTAAGAGCTGTTATGGTGGCATCTTAGTATATAGGCAATGGGTGTCAATCTCGCGTCACATTGCCGTCACGGATATCTTTTTTTCCCTTCATGGAGCTGGAGTGGGTGTGGCTTGCCCATGACTCATATGGCCCATGGGTTGCCAGTTTGACATCCCCGATATAGGCAGTTCCAAGTAGAGTGGGTTTTTTTTTTTGCAAAATCAGGATATTCAAGTCTAATAAGTTTAAAATTTTCATGTATCTAGGCAGCCATTTGGATATTGCTTCAAGTGCTCTATTACTGATACAACCATTGATTTCTTCCTCCACAATTACTCAATTTGCAGATCACTGTATTTCATCATTTTTTCTATTTTTCTTCAATTTGTGCATTACCTGGTATTGCAGTATCAATGAACCAGACTTGTTTCTTTTCCATAATAATCATGTCAAGTGTGTTGTGGTCCAGATGTCTGTCGGTTTGGATCAAACTTATTTGACTTACTCGCTTTCAAGAACTTTGTCAATTTGCAGCATTCGAACCCAAATTTCTGGCAAAGCTTCCAATGTATGATTTAACAACTTGATTATGTTGTTGTATATGATCGGTCTGAGATTTTGCTGATAAGGTGATCCATTGTTTCATCTTTCTCATTGCATAAGCGACATTTGTTATTGTTACTGATATGTTGAATTTTTGCTTTCATGGAATTGCTCTGCAGGACTTGTTCTTGGGCCAAAATGAAGCTTTTACTTTCTTTCCTCAGAACCCCTGATCTCAACCACCTCCATGTTAGCTTTGTATCTATCTTTCCTTCAATATCCTTCAACTATTGACTGAAGGTTGATGCCCAATTGTTTCAATATTCTGCTTTCAATCTCATTGTTTTCAAGAGAATACATCATTATCATCATTATTACTATTATTATTGCTATACCATAAAAAGCATGGCTACTGATTGAAAATTCTGAGCTGTTTGTAAAGCTAGGAATGTTAAACTACACTAATGCCACTGCTGAGGCTGAAAACTAAAATGTTTGTGGAAGATGTATTATATATCTGGAACCAAATGTAGTCCCTCAACTTATGACAATTGAGCCCAAAATTATCATTGTTGAATGAGACATTTGTTAAGTGAATTTTGCCCTATTTTACGACCCTTCTTGCTACAGTTGAATCATTCAGTTGTTAAGTTAATAACACTGTTAAATGAATCTAGTTTCACCCTTGATTTTGCTTGTGAGGTCACATGACCACAGGGATGCTGCAAGTTATGTGAAAAACAGTCATGTCACTTTTTTGAGTACTACTATAACTTTGAACGCTTAAGTGAATGCTTGTAAATCAAAGTCTACCTATATGTACAAGGACGAATGGTTTCAATGCACTGCTGAAAACCTCCCCTCTGGAAAGTTGTGTTAGTTCACCCTGTTAACTAATCCATTATAGTGCTATAGCATTTTCACGTTTTATACAATGCAAGTAGCATTTTATGGTACAAAAATGGGTTAAAAAATAGAGCCTTTGTTTTGCAATTCTTCTAATTCTACATTTCTACACCTGCTTCATCAGGTTGGATTTTGAACAAGGCAAAAATTAAAAATGGGTGTAATTTTTTTCCTGCCTTCATAAATATTCTTATACAAGGAATTTTCTGTATATGTGAAAACAGCTTAAAACTATTTCTTTCATTTTACAACTCCAGCAAATATAATGAATTTAATCCACCTATTTCTGCTGGGCTGAGACAGGCATATTAACTTGAAGCAAATGATTTCATTTTATTTAATCTAGGATTTAAGAAACAAGATAAGCCTAATGGCATTTCAAAAATAAACCTTACAGGCCTCTGATTTAATCATAAATTAACTAGATTTGGTGCCTAGATTCTTTGTATCTACTGAATATTCTAATAGTTACAAGACATCTCCCTTTTTCTCACTAATCTAATCTAAATGACTATTTTCCCAAATTGCTACACCTCCAGATGAGTTCTGCAGTACAAATCCCAGAATTTTCAGCCAGAATCCCAGTACTTGACCATGTGGGAAATGAAAGCTTGCCATGTAAATAGGGATTACTTTGGAGGCGACAGCTTTCCAGACTAATTTTTGGCACAAATTTTGGAAAATAATCTCTCTTTAGAGCACTGGAATCTACTTCGGATATATACGTAGGATGATTTGACGTTCATTAAAAAGTGACTAGATTTGTGAATTAAATAAAAAAAGTATAATCCAGGCGAGAGAAAGATGAAATCCTCTTCTTTGGGTGGTAGGGTATAAACTAAATTTAGAAGCCACCCCTCCGAGACCTTTCAAATAGGCGAGCTCCAGGATTCTTGAACTGTCTATCTGAAGAACAAGACAAAGAAGAGCACAAAATGCCCGCCAAGCAGCGCTCCAAGACGTTTTCCCCCCTCCCCTAGCGAGCGACGAACCGCCACCTGGGGAATGAGGTACGTCGCGGAGGCAGCACAGGCCAGCCTAAACCTTAAACCTACCAATCCGCGCTTTGGAGGTCCGGCTGACGGAGGTTGGGGAGGGAGGTGAATGGAAAAACCGTTAGGTTTCCAAATTAGTATTCCGTGCGTGCCTGCGTGCAACTAATCAGGAGGAGCTAGTAGGGTTGACGTAGATTTAAAGGCGCCGAAAGAAAAGGAAAAGAGAGGATCCCTCCCAACCTTGGGCATTGCTGCGTCACGCCTGGAGGACGTCACAGGCGTCACGCGGGTCTAAGCCAAAACCGTCCCTGCGCGAGAGACTGGCTGATGTTACGTTCGGAACTGAGGGCGGGGTTGACTCGTTGTCCTTTCTCTCGCATCGCGCGTTCGGGGAAGGCGTGGCTTGTTGTTGCGGCCCATGAAGGTGGGGGCTGGTGGAGCAGGTGGCCGGATGAGGTCGGAATTATTCTAGCCCCTCCCCTTCTCCCCAGACCCACCCCGGCATATTGAACACTTCAATTCCCATGATGCTGTGCTGGGCAGGAATTATGGTTGCTTGAACTCTAAATCATCTGAAGAGACAGGCGGGAGATGTCAGATCTATCACATAATTTTAGAAAAGAGGGAAAAATCGAAGGTAGTTCTCAGGGTTCACTCAGAAGTCAGCTAATGGGATTTATTCCCAGGTAAGTACGGATAAAATTGCATGCTAGGACGGTTGTTCTGGAAAAGATTGGAACGGGATTGAAAACCTTGTAAAAAAAATAAAGATGTTTAAGTAACTATTAGTCTGTCTCTTGATTTGTTTTGCTTTTTCTTTAATCGTTTGCCTAATAGCAGCCTAATGCTTCTGCAGACTAAAGAATGGTGAGGTGTTTGCTTGGTTCTAAGAGATGCATCTAATGGTTTCTATTCTTGGCTATTTCTTCTTCTTCTTACCTTTATGTCTGCCTACCCTTATTCTCATAATTCTCAGGAACTATGAAATTCAGAAGCCACATTGAAAGGAAGAATGTTTCCTGAGTTGGAAGAACAAGGAAAAGAGATGGTCTTCATTACTCCCTTTCAGGGATAATGGCTAGGGTTTCTTAAAGGCATTTGGTTACTTTTGGATCTTGTCCCAGTTCAGCAAAAGTCGTTTTATATCTTGCTGACTGTACAATACTGATAAAAGATATTCTCAACATGCTCAAAGCCACATTTGTCTAGGGTGGAAAAGAATCACAAATCTGGTAGCATCTTTTCTGACTATAGAATTTATTTAAAACAACTTACATTTTTTTCAATCAAATCAGTTATATAGAAAAAGTGCTACCAGATTTTTATGGAACATGTTCAAAGTATTATTTGCATGTTCTGTGTCACTCTAGTCAAATGTTGTAGGTAATGAAGCCTTGCACAAATGTAAATTATAACTACCCTTTATATTGTATTTTCTGTAAATCTGAGTGAATGTTACACAAAATCACATCTCTGGAATAGTGTCGGTAAGTTAAAAGGTGCCTAGTTCTGAGAACAGAATAGGTTAAAATTACTCTGGAGTCCTCTGATGTATATGAACTTTCCAGATAAACTGGAATAGAATCAACCTCAACAAAGAAACAACACTTTTGCTAGCAGGATTCATGTGGAATTTTTGTGGGCATCTCTGTTATTTCTATTAGTAGATAGCAGACCCTGGACTGTTCTCAAAAGAATATTTCCAAATGTTTCAGATGGAGAAATCAAAAATGGCCTTGTCAGTGTGTACAGCTGATAAAAATAGTCAAAAGCAATAACATAATAAGTACATTATTCCCCATGAATTAACATTTCTGTATGCTCTGTTCTCGTATCTTATGACTTTTCAATGAGTCTGTATTTTGGGGGAATAAATCAGCAGCCTTTTGACAAAGAGCCCTTTTTAGAGTCTCAAGCTGTCTGGCCTATGATTTAATAATAAGGGCACATATGAATAGTTTGAGAATTCTTTTCTTGATTATTTTGAGTAAAAAATAATTCCTAAATTCAGCTCTAAAAAGATTGCATTGGACTCTTTAGTATAAAAATAAAACTTAGAAAATAAGAACAAAATTATCCTTTGAAAGTAGATTCTTAGCACTTGGAAAAATAGTTTACTTCTATTACAACAGCATCTGACACATCTATATTTCAGTGGAGTTCAATGGAGCTTACTTCTGAATGTGCATGTTTCATGTGTTAAAACTACAGGTAGCCCTCTTCAATATTTAATTCCTTCTTGGTTACACATTTCAGAGAAAATAAGTGTATCTGTCATTGGACAGGAGAAATTGACCCACTCTAATTTTCTATACTCTTTTTTAAAAAATGTAATTAAGGAGAATTGTTTATTCTCCTTAGAGAATAAAATCAGTGTACAATTATGTAATTCCACAATGATTACCCCAACATTTAGGGAATAACGAGATCTAGCACCCTGCTTTAGGGTAAGTCTTCTTCACAAATTACATACAGTATTTTTCCTGGTTTTAGAAATTACATGTTTAATATTACATGTCAGGTTTATTATAGTATGCATATTTGGCAAAGATGAACAGGAAATGGACTTAGAAATAGATCTAGAACTACTTTTCATTACCTAGCAATTAATTGTAATAGTAATTGCAATATTACTCTAACAATTAATTACCTTAAAAGTGCAAGAAATGCTCATATCCCAAATTATCTCCTCCACCTATAGACACTTTGTTCGGGGGGTATTAGTTTCTCCAGGGGACTCTATGGTTCCATTTACGTATGTTTAGGCTCAGGTTGCAGTATGTAGTTATTAATATTTTTAATAATGAATCAAATCCCAGTATTGTTGGATGACATGGTTACCCTACTTCAATGAAAAATGAAATGGCAAACAGTTATGTGTAACACGATGAAATCACTGATAATTCTTTTTGCAAAAATAATGCCTCTTACACTATACATTTAAATTTAATGAGAGCTTTTATTTGATCCACCATTATTTTTCGATGTTCTGTCTTTTTTTCAAAAGAAGCCAAAAATGAAAAAATACTATCTTCAAAGGTACATTTGCTTTAGGAATGAATTCATGTTTACCCTCCCATGCCCTCACTTGCACTTGATATTACATTTGCATAAGCATTGATACTTTACCTTTCTTATTTATTTTCCTTGTTTATTGAATTATGTCTTGTCCTGCTTCAAGTCGGTATGTTAGATTACCTTCGCTCCCAAGCAAGGAAAGTGGTAGTATTTGTAGGCATTTTTCAGCAGAAAAAGCATGACCATTATCTTTTGCTTTGTAGTAACATAAGCACATCTTTTCAAATGCATTATTCAGAACTTACATTTTTCCCATTCCTCCAAAAACAATAAATATGCAGCCATGACCATAGCTTTCACGGAAAGCTCATAGCTGTAAAAATCTCTACATGCTGTTTTTTTTCCCCTCTGAAGTCACCAAGGCACTAAAGGCAACAAAGGAGAAAAGTGGCTTGCTGCCTGGGAAGATTTTGGAGGATCTGAACACTTCCTTTTATATTTTTTTACGATCAGACTTTTCTTGAATAACTTCCAATTACAGCAATCACTCAGATTTTTGAAGATCCCCAGACTAATACAGACAAATGCATGTGCTAAGAAACACAAAGGTAATTTTCGATATTTATTTTATCAATCAAATGAACACATCCACTCACCCATCTCACAAAAAGCAATCTGGGTGGTGTGCAATTGGATAAAATATACAAACCATTATAAAAATATTAAAAAGTCAACAATTAAAACACAATTAAAATTACAATATGCATGCCACAAGGTACACAGAGAAAATATGTCAATCACTGTGGAGCTATCTAAGCTGACCCATATTAGCTCAGGCTGGATGATGTTTGGGTGATCAGTTGAGAAAAGGCAAAAAAAATTGGTCTGGATAAGGAAAAGTGGTTAAGCACTGTCTGGGTAATTAATTATATTGTTTTTATGTCTCTTGTATTCAAATTTTACTTTCTAAGAATTCTCATAAAACCAATGTTCCATGAGGCATTTTTCAAAATAAATCTTGTGCTGAAGTTGACATTTTACTTTAAGCCAACCAGCTTTACATTTTTCTAAATTGAAAAATATTTTTTAAAATGAAAATCAGATGAATAGGAAATTGGCAAGCACTGAGCCTAAGGATACCAAGTTATCTCCTCCTGTAGAAATAACATCCTGCAGCAATGTTATATTTTATGTTTGCAATCTACTGCTTCAGTCTTCATGGACTCTTGGCTGTTATAGAGGTATTAGAAAGCAGTAAACTTGCATTACATTTTAAAACTTCAATAACATCATTATTATGACTTTAAGTTCAAAAATCAAAGAAAATAATTCCAATATATGTTGAGTCACCAAGGGCTTTCCAAAGAAGCTTTGAGGAATATAATTCATAAAATAAGTTGCTACAGTCACTTATATCATTTTAACGTATCTCCTTAAAAATATTTTGAAATGTGCAATCTTGATGATGCTGAATTATCTGCAAGCTTTGGTACTTTGAAGAATTTCTTCAATTAATATATAGGAATATTCCCTTGAAAAACCTGAAATGCTCTGAGGATAGCATTAATCTTAAATAGAGTCTTTATGGAGACCTTCCCTCAATGATGTTTTTTCATGCATTTGTGGTGTTTTGAAACACTTAAAGTTCTTTAAAAAAAACTATATGAGAGAGATTGCTGTCACAAAACTTATGAAAAGCAATGGGAGGGAGGATCATAATAAATATGGAACACAAAAAGGGTTGTGGCTTTAATTGCATAGTTGTTGGCTGCCATCTTGACATTTTTACCTCCTGGTCAGAGGTGGTATTCAGCAGGTTC
>AZIM01000845.1:110563-123942 GCA_000516915.1 Ophiophagus hannah
AGAAAGTTTCTCCTTATTTCTAGGTTAAACATTTCCTTGTTCAGTTTCCATCCATTGTTCCCTGTCTGGCCTACAGGTGCTTTAAAAAATAGCTTGACCCCTTCCTATCAATAAAGGAGAATATTTGTAGCTGAGGGCTGAAATGAGAGGTCATTGGTACTCTCTGGCTTGTTGTTGTTGGGTTTTGGGGTTTTTTTGCAGATATTTCATTATCCAAATTAGGTAATATCATTGGTGCAAGAAAGCAATCAAGCTCAGAGATCACCAAGAAACCCTCATGATACGGATATAATTAGGATGTAGAAGGCATAAATACCAGAATATTTTTGTTGCGTGAGTTTACTAGGATACTGATGCTGGATGGAAAGGAAAACATTGGGGGAGTTAGAGGCATTGCAAGATACTGTACTTTAAACTATTTAAAGTAATCTAATAATTTTACTATCTAATAATTTACTAAAGTTACTAACTTCATGTAACTCTTTGAAAATCATTTCCACCTATTGTGATTCTCTATAGAACAGCACAATTATATTGTTAATTATAAAAGTAATATACTAGTTTAATACAATCTGCATAACACTCAATTAATTTCTTGTTCCAACTGAAGGAGCTGCTGAATATTGAAGGGGCTGGTGTCTGTCCATGTTTTTACTGTACATATACAAACCTCCCAAAAAATAAATTAGCCCCATGAAACTTCATTAGTGTCCTATGAAACAAAGATCATGTTGAAGTACTTGGAATCAGATATTGGGAAATGCAATTTGACCCAGAAATTTAAATAAAAGAAAGTAATCAATTGCTGATGAATGTCTTTGTACAACTGGAAATACAGAAGAACATGGGTTATGGTTTCTATTATACCAATATCAGTGGGACAATATTGGGTTTCATATGAGACTTTTCTTTATGTCCTTTACAAGGCAGTTGTGGGAGAATTTTAGATCATTCTAAGGATAAAGCTCTCCTAAATTTGGGACCTATGATATGATATGAATATGAAGTTGGTTTAGATACTAAACTTTGATTATTTTCAGTAATATTATGAGAGAAAACAGCAACTTCTGTTTGATCTTCTATTTCTAAGATCCTTTGCTTAGTATTGAGCAGTGGCGCAGTGGTTAGAATGCAGTATTGCAGTCTAACTCACTGCTCACTGCCAGNAGTTCGATTCTGACCAGCTCAAGGTTGACAATTGGGTATAACAGCCAGAATTTGGAGGCTTAAGTTTGTCTTCAATATTCTTTGATGTCATTGCGAATATCTCAGCTAGGAAAATAGCAATTTATAAACTGCACCAACACAAAGAATGTGTTGAATTTTCACTATTCTTCAAATCTGGTCTCAGTGTTATCGCGCCATATTAGTAGCCATGCTCAAGAGGTAGGATGTTATTTACTATTTTGTTTACACATTTCTTTTGTGGCAGCATTGATATAGCACATATTATTAATAAAAAACAAGATTTGGTTGGAAAAAACACATTCTGTAGGTGTCTATTCAGTCTAACATGGAGAAGATTTTTGTTTGTTTCTTTTATCACCTTTTGTCTGGACAAGCTGAGTTCAGATTTCATTTCACTGAACCATAATAAAATTTATGAGAGCAAAATTTAAAAAAAAATGAATTTGTATTAGTTTTATCTTTCAACAGCACACATATTTAACTTTGTGGCACACATTTATTTTTTTATTTATATGTTTGTTTGCTTGCTTGCTTGCTTACATATTTATTTTTCACATTTTTAAATCAACCATTTCTTTCATAGAGGGATATACCATCATGTTATGATTTGGATGTACAACTCCAGACATGCATGCCATCAACCTAAGGGAAATCTGATTACTGCTTTTCACTTAAGCACAAGAGGTTAGATTATAGAACATAGAATAAGGCTACTTGGCCAATTTTCATAATGCTTAAGAAAGCCTTTGGAAAACTTCTGAGGCCTTCCAAAGAATAATGTTTTTATTTTAGACAAGACCTATTTTGAGAACAGATACACCACTTAATCAATGGCAACAAGACACATCTAATTTTATATGACAAGGGGGAGAAAACCATCTGTTAAATGCAAAATAGTTAAAAAATACAAAGAAAAGAGGGTGATTGGAATGACCCCAGATTTGAAATTGCCTTTTTCTGCTTCTTGTTTTGTCTGGAAGGAAGAATGGATAGTGCTGAGAAACAAGAGATTATTACAGTTAGAAAGTGTTGACCTGAGATTTGGAAGGCATGGATGTTTACAGTATGATAAAGGTTAGGTTAATGTGGACCAGAGGTGGTATTCAGCAGGTTNAAAAAAAATTGAATCCCACCACTGATGCGGACTTTATATTTTTATTATATGTGTCATATTGAGAATCTGTAATAAATATAAACCCCCTCTCCACCCCTTGGGTATTATTCTTCCACTTAGAGAGGATTAATCTCCTTTCTAGATGAGTGGTATAGAGGTTATATTAGTAATTTATAGGCTTTCTTTATACCATGGTTTACATTTAGGGTAATGTTTTGTCAAAGGATAGATGAGACACTATGAAATGGAGCATCAATAAGATGTACAGGAATATCTACTTTAGGGTGCCAATCAATTTGTTAACATTTTTCATTTTACCCAGGCTGCATTTTTGACAAGTGTGATATAATGTATTGCACTCAATGCTGGGGAGATATTTGATACTCTCCTCCACCCCCTTTTTCTGGCTAAATTTGTTCTTATAATTTCTGCACTTTCCATAAGAGATATAGAAATATTCCAATTATCATATTTGCAACTAGGATCCAGAATGAGGTTATGTAAAGCTCCCATTTTCAAACTCCAGTGTTAGCATGACCAGTATTGTGGCTACATTCTGAGCTCCTATAGTTAAATGTGTGATCGAATATTTTATCCTTCATTACTATGCTTTTTATGTGTTTGTAAGTTTTTATTTTGATCACTGATGACGAGAAAGAGAAACTATTCCTTAAATTACTGCATGCTGTATCTATATTTTTTCCATCACTATGGAAACATAAATGGGTTTATCAGGTGTTGGCAGGCACTGGATTAAAGTTCAATTTATAATAAACTCTGGATTTAGTAATTCTTGGAATAAGGAATATTTCTTGATTATTATTTGACAAAGTCTATGGAAACTTGTAATACAAATGTGGATTAAATATCTGTATGTCTGATAAAAATATATTTATCTTCGGTTTGGTGATGGGTTGTTTCATTAAGGCAATACTCTAAAAGAAATGTATTGCCAGACCAATGCCAGACCAATGCTTAAAAATCTCAAACAAAAGACAACAAATAATAACTGTAATTGACATGGAAATCTAACATTTAAGCTTTTTTGTTTGTTTGTTAAGTTTGTTTGTTTGTTAAGTTTGTTTGTTTGTTAAGTTTTATACCAGAAATTAAATGACTTTTTTTATATTAGCAAAGCGATTTCAGCTGGGGCAGATAAAAGTATTTGAATTTCAGCTGCCTAAACTTGAAATGGACATTCAACCATTCTTTTCAAGAAATAGCTACAAGATTGCTGAAAAACATTTCAACTGCTTCAGCTGAGCATACTTTTGAACAGCATTCTATAACTATCTCAGAAAGCTTTCAATGTGGAAATGTTTATTTTCTGTCTGTAAAATAACCTGGCTTAAAAAGTTAGGAAATTTTGTGGCTTTGACATAAATGGAATGTCCACAGACAGCACAGACAGCAATCCCATTTGTCTTTGTGTACAAAAATTTCCTAAACAGCCATTTTTTGTCTATTGGTTAAGGTATCAGGCTAGTAAGTGGGAGACCATGAGTTCTAGTATTGCCTTAGCCATGTACGCCAGCTGGGTGAATTTGGGCCAGTCACTCTCTCTCAACTGAATCCACCTCACGGGATTGTTGTTGTGGAGAAAATAGGACAAAGAAGGACACAAAGGGTTCCGTTTGTTCATCACCTTCAGTTATTTGTAAAAATTCAATTCAAGCCTTTATTGTCAGTGCACAACATGTGTACAATGAGATTGGCTGAGCCTCCCTTCGTGCACCCCTCCCCCCACACACAATACAACTCACAGTGAAGACAGAAAATCCCTAATCCAATAAATCATATTAACAAACACACAGTCCTATTGCACCAATGTGAGCATGTTGCACATTGCGCCGACCCTGCAAGTTTATCGTACTACGTAGTTATGATGTTCTTAACGCATTCAGGAATCTGAATAAAAACTGTTCTTCAGCCTGTTTGTGTGACTGGCTATGCTTCTACTCCTTCCAATGGTAGGAGTAATACAAGTGGAATATAAATAAATAAAAAGAAAATGATTTTATGCTCTGCTGTTCCCTTTTCACAATCCCATAAACATTCTTGTGTTACACGTTTAGTTACTTATTACAAAAAGATTGAATATATAAATAAATTAATAAATAATCCCTTTAAAGACGGTTAATGCTATGAGCAAACTTTGAGTGAATATGGCTGAGAAAAACTTCACAATTTCATTTTGCCCATTAATATCAGCCAGTAACAGAGCCTAGATGGAGATTAATTCCTAACGGTTGTTAAGAGGATAGCAGAGATTCTTTATCCCTTCTGTTATGAAGAATTCTGCATAATAAAATCCAAAATCCAAGTATGGTTGGTTATGTATTCATTTTACAAAGTATGCGGATAGCCCTCTAGGAAAAAGAAGAAAAAACACCCAAGTCTTTTTCTTTTACTCCCAGAATTGACACATTTGAAGTTTTTGAGATATTTTTCCCTTCTGAAGGACTTCCAAATTAACCTTCAAATGCTGATACAAGCAGGAAGTAGTGGAGATAAAACATCCCTTGTTGTTTAGATATCATTTCAAATATGTCAAAACAAGGTACCATGAAAAGCAACCAAGGGTCTGTGATATATTAAAGTCTAGTGATACGCTGTTCAGTCTTTAAGGTTCCCCAAGATGCTTGGCTATAACTGTTGATGGTAGCAACTTCTCTGAGAAAAGCTCAAGGTTGTTTTAGACCTTGTTTTAAAACTGAGAGAAATCAACAATAGTTTTTTCCCCTCCGGAAAAGGTGGGATTCTCCCAGTGTAACAACCAGTTCGCTAATCATGCATGTGCACGTAATGCGCACTGTGCACATGTGCACAGCTATCACAATTACTTACCTTCAATGTTACTTAACAGCTGAGGCATGGCAATCCATTCTGCCACGTGAATCAGCTGAGCAGATATAGGTGACTACAATCCACATGATCATCAGATCGAACCAGTTCAGAGCCAGCTGATCATTGCAGCTAGGGGTTTGCCCGAACCAGTCCGAACTGGGAGAATCCCACCCCTGCATACTATCCTATGTAATATATACAGTAGCACATTTTAAAATGAATTACTTGGTGGACTATGGTAATTAGGACTGTGAACTCTCTTCCTACATGATGCATTTGTAAAGCATGACATCACATGATCACGCTGACTTACTGCAGCTGTCTGGCCACTCCAGTTATAACTGTTAAGGGACATGCAATGTTATGTAATCATCATCTGTGACCTCTTGTCCTTCAATTTTGTCAGAAGCCAGCAATGAAGGTTGCAACTGGTGATCATGTGACCATAGAGCACGGTGACCATCATAATTTCAAGCCAGTTTTCAAGCACTGTGAACATCTCATGACAGGGTGCTGTGATGACTAGAAGTTTAAGAAGGATTCATAGAGTCATACATTTCCTCGTTCACTGCCACCATAACTCCAAATGGTCATAGAACCAAGTGGTCATTAACCAAGATTACCATGGTGGTGCAGTGGTTAAAATGCTGCATTGCAGGCTAATTCTACTGACTGCCGATTGCCAGCAGTTGGGCAGTTCGAATCTCACCAGGCTCAAGGTTGACTCATTCTTCCGAGGCCAGGTAAAATGAGGAACCAGTCTGTTGGGGGCAAAGTGCTGACTCTGTAAACCACTTAGAGAGGCTGTAAAGCAGTGTGAAGTGGTATATAAGTCTAAGTGCTATTTCTATTGCTATTACCTCTCATACAAATGCTCCATGGCATAGCATATTTCATCATCTTCATTCCACATCTGGAATAAATTCCACCTCTGACCACCAATGAAAAGAGCATAGAAATGATTATCTTAACAAGTGGACCCTATTACATATAGTATGTATTAGAGAACAAGAAGAAGAAATTCAATGCTGCAGTATATATTCCTCTGAATGTGTGGCTCCTCTGCTACTTTTATATTTTATTTTTGATGTCCACACTTCAGCCCTTTTTAGGCTTACTTTAACTGTTCAGCTGTAGGACACAAAAGATAATAAATCAGCTAAGTGGAAGATGTTCTGTATATGTGTGTGTGTGTGTGTGAGAGAGAGAGGGTTCATTTGTGTGTGTAAGAGAGAGTTCTGGAGTAGCTGGTAATAGCAAAGAGAAAAAAACTAAAGAACACTTTGCTGTGGCCATGCCAACTTTGAAAAGTCATCAGGCATTCTCAGTGGGTATTACTGCTTTGGCCTCAAACAGCTTGAAATCCATCAAACCTATGAACCTTCCAATTCACCAGAAACAGCACCAGAGAACAATAATACACACCCAAAGTAATCATTGTGATTCAGTGGCCGTTGTGTAACTGATCATGAAATCCCACAGCCCCTATTGCCAGCCATTACACACACACACACACACACACACACACACACTGTGTGTGTGTGTGCACGCCGCATATGTACATGTACACACACTAGTGTATAGTGTGTGTGTGTGTATATTCACACTATAGTTGTACATACATATACACACCCTATACAGTGTATAGTGTAATACACACACACATAACTATATGTGAGTGTCTGTGTGTGTGTGTGTGTGTGTGTGTATCAGTGCTGAGGATTCAGCAAGGTTCACATGGTGCAGTAGACTCAAGAAGAAATGCAAACTATAAAGTAGTCTATTTAAAGAAGAAGAAGAAGTGGGGATAAGGAAAATTTAGGAGTCTGACATATTGTGAGTATAGGAGTTTCCATGCCCTGAGAGATTTTTAGGCGGTAGGTGTAGATCTGCAAGCCAAAATCAGTTTACAGGGCTTAATTGCTCATCTTACATCTCTAGAATATAGAATAATAGAGTTATCCCAAAGCAAAATACATACATGCATGCATGCATGCATACATNNNTACATACATACATACATACATACATAAGCACAAGTAGGAACACAATTCTATCCAAAAGCAAGAAAATATGTGGGTATGTATATTGAATATTATCTGCCCATATCTATCTATGGCTCTGCAAAAGCTATTTCATTAAAAATTATGGATCCTAATTTAGCATGCTAGTCCAGTGTGAGTTGGTGGATAGATTTTTTTTAACTTCACAAACTACGTTTAGAGACAGAAAAACTAGATATAGCATTCATGTATCCCATCATATATGATATAGACCACAAAAGGAGTCCAACAAGGATGTATTTTATTTCTGGTTTTAGATAAATGTTACATTAATGTAATAATAACCTGTTTGGAAAATTGGGACTGCCACACTGACTTAGCTTGCAAACATATCATTATCTTACTCTGAACTCTCACAAGAACAAAGGGGGTGCTATGAAAGTTAACCTCTTAACATAATTAAGAATTTCTGACATTAATTGTGGTAAGACTAAAACAATAATGCTGGCTGAAAGAACTGCAAAATATAAATGGAAAATATTCTGGATGGTAACACCATAGAACAGTTATAAAAAGTTCAGAATGATCTTATGGATAGCAAGAACTTCCAATTTACAATATTCACAAATCAGCTATTCCCCACACTCTCCATCCCCAAATCTAGATATGGAACTCATATTTCATCAGCCAAAATATCTTTGAAACTACATCTCTAATCAAGCTTTTACCATACTTTTACCAAGTTGGAAATAATTCGATCCAAATTTCTCTTCTCCCATAGTGTCTTATGTACCTAACCAGGATATGGAAGCAGAGATTCTGTCAATTATTCTGTTTTCTTTTTAAAGTACCAGGTCTAATTGAATGAAAATAATAATTTAGTGTTGTGGGGCATGAAATAAAAAGAAATGATAAATAAAAGTTCTAGATAGGGATCTAGTTTTGAAATTCCATGAAGCAAGGTCATTAATTTTCTATGATTTGTGAAAGCAAAATCATATCAGAGGAAGCTGTGGTGCAATCTTCTCTGATATTTTTTCACAACTGTTAACAGATATGTTGTGAAAATTATGTTATCCTCCTGGCCATAATAATCCAGAATATTTAGAGTTACTTATAATCAGTGGTGCGATTCCACCGGTGTAACAACCAGTTCGGTAAGTGTGTGTTTTGCACGCGCATACATGCGCCAAACATGCAGTTTGTGCCCAGGATTTAGAGAAGACCATGTTTAGCTATAATACTTACCTTCTGCTGCAGCCCCCTGTGAGTAAAACAGCTGATGCACAGCAAAGTGCTCTGCCTCTCGAATCAGCTGTGCTCAAAAACAAGGAAATAATTACCGGTTTGCCCGAACCAGTCTGAACTGGTAGAATCACACCCCTGCTTACAATCCAATTTGCAGTAGCAATTATGTTCAATAATTAAACATATAATTTTTTGACACTCTCCTTCCAGTCTGTGGATTTAGATTTCTGCTTCTTTTTCATTTAAATTGGTACATTTTAAAAATTGTTAACAGTTTTATGCCAGGGTAGTTAATGACAAATTAATTTTCCTGAACACATTCTTGAAAGGAGATGTTGCCATATTTATTTATTTATTTATTTGAGACTAGAAGGGGTACAACAAAATATCCTTTGGTAACAAAAAATTGGAAGGCCTGATTAATTTACTGAGGGATTGACTAATTAATTTGCAAGTACATAATGCATGTATTGCTTCAACCATAGCAGTATAATAAGCATAACATTTTTAATCTTTAAATAACAGAACTCTGTGAGCATCAAAAAGAAAGATTAGTTACAGAGTATCTGGGGGGGGAAAAGAAAGAAAAGGCTCATCGACCAAATAAGGGATTTAGCTCTTTCGGGATCTTCCTTTTAAATATATATATATAAAGGGCAGAGTTTGAGCAAATGTAATATTCAAAGCACAAAATTTAGCATCTTGGCTAAATTCTACTTTTACATTATAATCTTGGCCTCTGGGATGCCTAGCTCTCTGCCACTTAAGCTGTTTACTACATATTTAATATTTGAAAACAATCACATTTATTTTAAAAAAATTAACCAGTACAGAGAACGAGTTCAAACACAGATTTCTCATTGGATTACATAATCTTGACTGCGGGAATCCAGAAGTCCCCTAGATGGCAGCGAAGCACCCACCCTAATCCTTTCCTTGATTAAAATAAAGAAGTATTTCTCACAATTAAAAAATGCAGAATGAAATTGACAAGAGGTGAAGAGTGAAGATCCAGACCTTGAGATTGAGTGAGCCAAACTAAATATGGAAAATTGCAACAATATAACTGGGTGCTATGCACCAAGTTTTTCTCATGTTCCTAATAAAAAGGCAGTGACTATTTCCAAAGTATAGAAATAACAGGAGTCAATAGAGACATCAGAAGCTTTGTGCAAAGATCAATGACACAATGACTCCATGGAAGACACAGTTGCTGGTCAATGGTGATAGACTGGCAGAGTCATCCCAAATATGCTTTTTCAAGAGGCAACTGGACTTTTTGGTTTTCCTTTGAAGATGTTTCATTTCTCATCCAAGANNNNTCTTCAGCTCTGACTGGATAGTGGGGAATAGAAAGATTTATACTCCTTGCAGATGGCTGGTCATTTGTATTCTTTTAGAGAATCATTGAGGCCAGTTGGATGTTTATCTGTGTTCTCAGAGTCACCTGAATAGTGCAAATGACTGTGTTGTAGACTGGAGACAGATGGTGTTGAATTCTTCGCCCTCTAATGAGAGACAACTGTTCAATTTTGACATAGATGGCCCCTTTGACCCCTCTTTCAAACCAGTGGTCCTCTCTGTCCAAAATGAACTTTGCTGTCTTCAAAAGAGTGGCTTGTGTCTTTTAAATGCAGATGGGCTGCTGAATCTAGTCCTGATGTGTTTGTTCTCCTATGTTTCACCATGCAGTTATGAAGTCATTGTTTTGTTTCCCCAATGTACAGATCTACACATGGCTCACTGCATTGTACTGCATATACTACATTGCTCAGTTTATGTCTGGGTGTTTATCTTTGGAATGGACAAGCTTCTGCCTTAGTGTATTCTTGAGTTTGAAGTATGCACATATGTTATGTTGGCTGAAGATCCTCCTGAGCTTTTCCAATATGCCTGCAATGTACAGAATGACAGCATTGCTTTGTTTATTGTTCTATAAACAGACTTGGATGACTGAGAATCTCCACAGACATTTAGACTAGAAAAAGTTAATATCAAGAGAGGGGGCTTTCAAGGACACTGACCCTCACCACTACTGTTTGTCATGGCACTGATTTGTCCACCAACAATACTGAGTAAGTCAGGACATGGTTATCAAACACTAAAAACATCTGTCAATCTATCCTATCTCCTAAAACTTGGTAGAAAAACACCACCTGAATTGCTGTTTGACACTTTTCAAATATACAGCTAAAATACTGCAATGGAGTTTGGACTGGACAAAACGTGCAACCTTTGCCAACAACAGGGGGGGAAATAGTGAAAACTGAAGGAATCAAAATACCTTATGCGTATGCATTTGTGTACACACACATATACTTTAAAAGAATTACAATACATATTTTGAAAGAGAAAATGCAAGAGTACTCTCTTTCTTTCTTTGTACAAAAAGTACAAAAATAGACAAAAAAAGAATAGAAAATAAAGTTATAAAGAAGTGACTTCTGGTCTTCCAAAAATCAGTTACAAACACATTTATATTTTACTCTATTTTTCTAAAGTTAATCTAATTTCCTTCTTTCCATACTGTACATTTTCTAATAATCAAGTCCATAAAATTAATTTTTGCATTGTGGAAATGTGAATTACATTTTTTTCCTAATTGTCTCGTTCCATTAGTCTAACAAAAAGAGTTTTGGCTTCAATTGAATATTAATCTTTAAAATTCTTTGTATCACATCATCAAATTATTTGAACCTACATTTTTCTTGGATTTTGGACAACTATGCCAGACATGAAAAAATTATCCTTTATGTTTTTTTACAGATTTTGGTTTCTCATCACATGCTATCATGAAGTAGATCTTACAGACAGTTATATGTTCACATTACATTACTTACTTAAGCTTAGTGATTGTATTGAAACAGTTCCATCAAAGTTATTGAGGTTTCAACATTTATTACAACAGTAGCAAATTTGCAAGGTGTATTTTCATAAAAAGAACTTTTATTTCCATTTCCCATTCAGATAAGTAAACCTAGGGAGATTTCTTATAAAAGCTAATCTGTAATTTTGAAAGAAGTTATTCTGCTACCCTTAGGGTTCTGGAAATGCCATGTCAGAATTGAAATAATTTGCTGTTGGGCATGGTGTTAAACCAAGTCTTCCTTGTAATATTGCATAAACTAATGAATGTAATAATAATGTTCAGTACTGATGAGCAAAACCATGGAGATTGGACAACATTTGATGTTATTTACATAGAGATTGAAAGAATCTTGTAAATTTGCTGCTGAGGCATTTAAAGAAAGTCCAACTCTTAGATAATTTTTCTAATTAAGGTTCCTTGGCACTTTCTTACAAGGCAATGGACAATTCTTTTTCAACATTTTTCCAGAAGGCATGTGTGTGTGTGTGTGTGTGTGTGTGTGTGTGATGGTTATATACAGTAGTGGCATAGCAGATACTCAGAAAAAAATTGCCCTGTATACAATACTTACTTACAGAATTGTGTCTTTATTTTTCCTCCAGTTTGGAAGGGTATGACAATCTTCAATGATACAGGTCGGAGTATGCAATTTTTCATAAAAACTTGTAAGTCCTATTGGGTTCAACAGGAAAATTGATCACATATACTTCAGTTTTAACATATGTATAATTTATAAGCATTCATACTTTGTTTCATGGTTCACAACTCTAGCTGCAACCCAGCTCATATTTACTGATGTTACAAGTAAATATGCAGGGGACTCAGGCAGAACGTATATTTATTTATAAAGTTTCTGCCTCCTGCCCTCCAAGCTGAAAATGATTTAAGGCATGGTTTCAACATATGTAATATGTTTTTCACTTCTTGAAAAACAGTGAAACTCTAAAACATCCACCTGTTGAAAGTCCTACCATTGGGTCATTTCTCTAATGGTAATGAGAAGGAAGGAATCATTTGCATCCAATCCTTATTTGGATCAAATAGGAAAAGAAATAAAAAGAAACAGAAATAAACAATTCTTAACAGCTGATGAAACAAAATGGACTTTCAAACATTTCAATACATCTCAGTAAAGATTCAAGCAAATGGGTATTCTGTGGAGATTCATTTGAATTATTCTTGTAGAAAAATCTTTTTTCTTGCCACTATCAATTTATTGTATGCTGATCTTATTTGTAGTTGAGGGGAACATTCATTAAAATGAGTGCAAGCTTGACACATCTATAAGGCTATAAGATCTAGGCATGTCTAGGTCCAGATCTAGATTATCATTAAATGACAGGCAAGAGCTACAGTTTTCTATAATTGCAGCCACTTAGTGGACATGTTGATTTTTACAGTCTAGAATTGGCAGACCAATCCTACAAGGATTCACATAGTAAAAATAATGCTTTGAGTTAAGCCCTGAAGCAAACTGAATAGAAAACTACAATTTTGATCAGCCAGTCTTTATTTACAAAAAGACAGGATTGGTATTTTGGCTGGAGGAATTATTTATTATTTAAACAATCCTATGGCCTGAGTTATGAAGTTGTTGCTTTATTTTTTTTTTGAAATCCACACAATTGTTAGAGATATATATGCTCTTTAAAGCTATATTGATCGATTGATTATGCAGCACAGAAAGGACAAATCTTGATTTATAGAGTTGATCAGATGTTTTCTGTAACGAATTGACTTGGATTTTTTTTTTCAAAAGAAAAAAGAGATACCTTTCAATAATCTGGTTTAAATTTATCAAGTGGCTTGCTTATCTTTTATTTCAATAAGGTGATTTTCCCTTATTTTATGGATGTACTGTATAATAACTGTGGTTTTGCTCATTTAGATGAAATTGCTATTCAACAATATAACTGCTATTTATATGTCTGTTCACATGTGCCATTTAATATAAGTAGGTTGATATGTTTGTGGACCTGTTCAACTAGAAGAAAGTAAGAACAAAAAGAGCTCATTTTGATGGTCAAAACACAGATCTTAATGATAGCTATAAACTATCTGTTCATCTGTTCATCTGTCCATCTGTCCATCTATCCATCTATCCATCTAT
>AZIM01000845.1:136374-151259 GCA_000516915.1 Ophiophagus hannah
CACACCACACCTCCCCTCCAGTATTTAAAGAGAGACAGCAGCTCTGATCATGCTTTGCTCGCCCAGGCACAAAACCGAAGACACCAGCCTGAAGATGGCAAGTGGGATCTCGTCAGAACATTGCCAAGATACTCTCAATCTTACATGGGATAAGACCCAAATACACCAAGACCTGTATACCTTTACCTGTGAAAATCTATGAAAATAGATATAATACATACATACATACATACATACATATATACATACATACATACATACAGTATATTCATCAAGAATCATAACATACAACACTTAGTGGTAGTCATGGGATACTAAATAAGCAATAAAATCATAGTAGGAAGCAAATAAAACAATATAAGTAGAGATACAAACAACAAGATTATAGTCATAAGTGGGAGGAGATAGGTAATAGGAAGGATGAGAAGAATAATAGTAACAGAAGCTTAGTAAATAGCTTGACAGTGTTATGGGAATTAGTTATTTAGCAGACTGATGGCATTCTGGAAAAAAACTGTCCTTGTGTCTAGTTGGCCCTATAGTGTTGTTTTGAGGGTAGAAGTTGAAACAATTTATGTCCAGGGTGTGAGGGGTCTGTAGANCAATTTATGTCCAGGGTGTGAGGGGTCTATTGATATTTTCACAGGCCTCTTTTTAACTCATGCATATTTCATGGGAAAGTACATATACATTCTAGATGGTTCCAACTTCTGCTCACATTGAATGTGTGAAATCAAGCTATGTAGTTGTAGAATCACAGTGAATTACATCAGTGATACAGACACAGTGGCATCAGCAGAATCCTGTCACTGTCATCAGTAGTGGCATTGTGTTTCATGATCCATTCCTTTGGGGGCATGTGTGCATGTCAAAACATACCCATGAAGTTGCATTCATTAGTATGGTTCTCCTTGTCCCTCCCAACCCATAGAGCTGAATTTTTGATTTCATGAACTCAAGAGGAAAGATTTCTTGTAGACCATCAGAAGTGGTATTGGCAATGTACACAAGAATTACAGGACACATTCTTTGTACCAGTGTCTCTTAGCATATATATACCTGTATAATACGCTTCATATTCTGGCAACCAAAAACTTTTGCCTGTCTCTCTCCATCCCGGGGACTCAACCACAATGTATGTGACTTATTTTAACTTAGGGAATCGTGCAAGGAAGGGTATCTCAGGAATTATCTCTTCAGAAGTCTTTGAAAAGACACCACAGACAATGAGTCTTATTAAATTAATCATGCTAGTAAATTTTTATGTGTGTTTTATTGTGGGGAAAATTATTAGACTGCTTTCTTGGCAGCCGCTATAATGAAAATTAAAAGTATCTCATTGAAATCGCAGCTCAAGCCAGAAGCAAGGGGTGCCTGAATAAAACCAAGGGCATTTTGTGTTCATATCTTGCTAGAAGTACTGTAACAAATTTATAGGCACAGGCATAGCCCAACATGCTCCTTGGGACTTCAACTTTCCTTTAAAAATTCCAGATTTATTTTAGGGGAGGGGGAGCAGAATAGGAAAACAAAATAAGATTCCGTCTACCTCATTATCTATTGACCACATTATCCCAAGGAACTAAAAAGGAGCATTTTTTTTAATTTGCTGCACTAGAACTGTAACACAGAAAAGGAAAGATGTCATTTCAACAAGGATCCATAGCCTCAAGAGCTATAGTTGCAGCTTCCAACTGTTCCTCCTGTTTTCCGTTGATAAGACCCATCTACTAATTCATACTAGCTACTGTCACTTGGTGATTCTCTTCTCCTCTATCTTCTGCCCCACAAACCTTCTGAATGGAATCTTTCATCCTATGCACCAGATAAAAGGCTCTTCCAAACCCCAACATTCAGAAACCAGTTTTCAGGCCAAAAATCTTATTGCATCATTGTTTTGCATGCCAAAATCTGTGGATATTATACAAAACAGGAACATTCAAAAAATGAATGGCTGTTATTATGGAAAATAAAGTAAGGTTGTTAACATCCACATAGGAATATTTTTTTGAAAAAAAAAATGTTCCCTAGACTTGTAAAGCCTATAAGCAGGCATATATCACTTCAGAACCGAAAAGAATACAGTGCAACCCAGAACTGACTGCAATTATGTGCCTGGCTAGGAATACATATGGGTTATTTCAATGCTACGTTGCTGTAGTAAAGTAATATAATATAATGTAAATTGCAATGTAGTTTTGGATAAGCCCACTGAGTCACATCTATCATTTATTAAACAGTCACTTTTCTTTCTCGCATTAAGGCAGACTAAGGAATTTAGTATTCTCCAGATGCATTACATTTTTACAACCATAACCCAAACCTAGCATGATAAATAGAAAAGGAAGGAAGGAAACTACTGTAGTAATTATGGTTCAAAATATTTGTACCAAGTGAATTAGTGTCCTACATGTTTAGATCATATAAGAATTAATGAAACTGTTTTCCAATGTGATCTTTTCATATGTATGCCAGACATCTATTTATACTTTCCATTAAGGCATTTCCCTTTCGATTTAGTCTATAAATTTGAGAAAGTTTAATCTTTTGCTATATCTTATAATTCTAGGTATGTACTGTTTTACCACTTAACAAGATCTGTATTTAAAAAGGTTCAGACATACATTTGTAATAATGCCAATGTTTAAACCCAGGTAAGTTGGGGAAATAGTCATGTATAAATTTATTCAAAAGTGGAATGTGGCCCAAATACCAAAATGTTTGTTACTATGCATACATGTGGTCTATTGGAAAACAAGGATAGTAAGACACAGTACGTAAGTGTAATATAAATTCTTTCTTCATAAAGATAGGTAGGTGCCTGTTTGTATGTATGTGCATGTTTGTACATTGTGCCATTTTGAAGTTATATAAAATGCTTGACTGGATATATTTCCTTACAGAAAAATATGATTTGATCCTGGTTGTATACATGAATTATATAGGGGAATCAGTTGTTATCCCAGCGTTATCTAGATAGCAATATGTTGCTACACACTAATGGTTATGAGGACAAGCTCAATTTAGAATGAAAGCTGTGATTCTTTATAAATTATTTATTTCCACCAATCACATAGGACCTGCAAAAAGGAAGTGTGCCTCCTTGTGAAAAAGAAAGTGTGCCTCCTTGTGAAAAAGAGTGAGTACCTCCATACAAATGCAACTGAACTTCAATATTTATCATTTTTTAAAGTCCCAAAGAGGCTAAGAAGCACACACACAGAATTTGATTAAGAAGAAATTTGTTACTTACCCTTTATAATTATTTTCAAATTGCATTAGCATCACTAAGGAAAGAAAGGGAGAGAAAGAGAGAGAAAGAGCATCAAGAAAATACTACAGTTAAGGACGACCTCATGAAGTAGATAATGAATATATTTTTCCCTCTGTTAAAATCAATATGATTGAAATTCCTCATCTTTAATTGGTTTAATTGGTTTATGTCCATTTTATTATAAAGAATGATCCATCCATTATTCTTTCATAACGAAGACTATTCCCCATTCCCTCTGTTTGCTTAGCTGTCTTTGCCAGCTTAAATGAGTAATCTATTTGTTCTACAATTGTTGGAAGTAAATTCAATATACATTTAAATGATTAAATACTGTATAGAAGTAAAGATACTTCATGCCAATTTTATTTACATATATGTTTCAAACTGGCCCTGGGTCCCTGAGGTAAAAGGGTTTTCACTAAAGATTTATTGAATATTGAAAAAATGTAACTACTCTGAGGCCAATCAAAAATCTATTAAACACTTGCAATTTAAAGAAGATCACATACAGATTGTGATATATAGTTGAAGTATAATACGACTAATTGTATGAACACAGGGAATCCTCCGTGCTTCCAAATGCATTGCACAATAACAAATTACCGAAGAAATAGATCATGGTCATAGAATTAGATACTTGGTTCTTTTTAGAAGCAAATCAGGATTTGACATGCTTTGATGTGCTTTTGCAATACAGCTTTTAGGTGCTACAGCCATCATTTTCAAGGAAAAGAGTATTTTAAAAATGTTTGCTGGTCTTGTAGGTGTATTTGACATGTTCAAGGACTTACAATTTCTGAGTGGATAAATGCTTATGTGACAAGCAATATCATAGGTAATATATTTTTCAATTCCATGGTATATGCATACCAAGTCTTATGGTAAAGATGAAATGAAAGAGTTGATTCTCCAGTTGATAAGGTCTCAGGAGTTGGGTATAAATAATATATTTGATTGGGAACCAT
The DNA here is from genome assembly GCA_000516915.1 of Ophiophagus hannah. NCBI lineage: Eukaryota > Metazoa > Chordata > Lepidosauria > Squamata > Elapidae > Ophiophagus > Ophiophagus hannah. The sequence continues at coordinate 140,614 of AZIM01000845.1, forward strand.
CCAGAGTTGGTTATAAGATGTGGCTGTATAAATGTTTTAAATAATTAACTAAAATTATTATTTAATTTTAATGTGAAGAGAGTGAAGAGAATTCCACCACAAGATACTTGGGTGGCATATTGGAAAAATAGTTCAGCTGCTGGAATTGCTGCAATCCCAACTCTTGCTTTTTTAATTTTTTCTAAGAGACAGAATGAGAATTGTGCTTGGAAAATTGTACATAGAAAATTATGCCNAAAAAAAACTGACATGAGAAAAACCTGTCTTAAACTGTAATCACAAACCATGTGCATTAAGATTTCTGGAAAAAAAAGCCCTTCAGCATAAGAAATATGATTTTCATATGCACAGTATCTTTGGGATGGGGTGTGTGTGTGTGTGTAGCAAAGAAGGTGTGACATTGTGCAAATCAGACACAAAAAAGAGTTTGCATCACAAAAATTACAATAGATGGTATATGAGCCATGGTGGCGCAGTGGTTAGAATGCAATACTGAAGCTACTTCTGCTGCCTGCTGGCTGTCTGCAATTTGGCAATTCAAATCTCACCAGGCTCAAGGTTGACTCAGCCTCCTATCCCTTCTGAGGTGGGTAAAATGAGGACCCAAATTGTTGGGGGCAATATGCTGACCAGTGGTGGGGTTCAATTTTTTTTTACTACTGGTTCTGTGNAACCTGCTGAATACCACCTCTGATGCTGACTCTGTAAACCACTTAGAAAGGGCTGTAAAGCACTGTAAAGCAGTATATAAGTGTAAGTGCTATTGCTACTATTGCTATATTTTATCAATTTGAACTTTAGACATCAACTAAACATGCTGACACCAAATTGATGAAATGTTGTGATTTTTGTGAGCAAACTCTTTGTGTGTGTGTGTCTCTGTCTGATTTTGTATGGACATAATAGTAGAGTGTATCTCCAAATGTTGTTGTTGTTTTTTTGCATTTCCTTTTCTGTCCTGAAAAAGATGTTTCCACGTGGTTTATTTGTATTTCATCTCCCTTATTACAAAGCGTGTTGAACTGACCTGTATGAAGAAAAATGATATGAAACCTTTCCAGTCCTTGAGGACTTTTAACATTACTGTTTTAACATCTCAGACTCCTTCTCCAGAAAGTGATAGAATTAACTGAAATGACACATGTCCAATGAAATTGCAATTGCATGTTAGATCTTGCCCCAGATCTCTCTCCTGGAGCATCAGTATGTGGTGGAGTTTATTTACAATAATTTTTGAAAAATGTTTCTCCTTCTCCTTTTTCTTCTCCCCCTCTTCTGCTTCCTTCTCCTTGCTGAGTATAGTGCTAAGATAGGAGAATACCATTGTCAGGTTTCCAAGTGATGAAAGCCATTTAAAAAAATGCAAAATACATCTTTTAAAGCAAATTTATTTTATTTAGGTAATCATCAAATTGGAAAAGTCTGTTGTAATTCTGGATGTGACACAAACCGGAATTACACCACATAATATTGTAAATCAGAAACACCCTATAAAAGTCACATTCCCCAATAAAAAGAAATCAACGTTGCCCAGTGTCTTCAAACTCCACCACCAGGTCTCAGCAGGGACAGCCTCTGTTCCCACAGGAAAGAAAGTCACCTAGCCAAAACAACTATCTAACTACCTCCCCTCTGCAGAATGTGGTGAGCCCAAAACCCTCCAGCAAAGAGAAAGAAAGAAAAAGAATATATAATTAAAATATAGAGCTAAATAAAATGGCCACATATATGTCAACTTCAGGCTCAACACCAATACTGTGAGCTAGTAGGACACAAAATTCTAGAAGAGAGCAATAGGAAGTTATTTCTTTAGACTAGGAGTGTCAAACTTGCATCATCATGGCAGTGTCCTGTGACATATCGAGATTTTTTTTCCCCTTTGGTAAAATGGGCATAGGTGTGGCCAACATGTGACATATCTGGCCAGGAGTTTGATAGCTCTGCTCTAGACCATCCAAACAACATTGAGATAATAATATTGTCTCTCATAATGCATAGAAACAGCTTTGTCTTTAATGAGATCTTGTTCTGCATGAATAGGAAGAAAAGAGAAAAGGTAAAGTTTTATTTTATAGACTGTTCAAGAGCAGTATAGAAACAGTAGGTTGACCCAAAGCTCTGCTTGCTATTTTCTTAGAACTGTCAACTCAGAGAGCAGCTTTTAAAGTTTACTGTTCCTCAAAAAGCAATGAAATAGTAGTAGTATAAATTATTTGCATGGGATCAACATGAGAGAGAAATTTGGACTCTGTTATTGCTATACAATGGATTTTAGGTGTACCATATAATAGTATATGTAGCTTTGTGGACAAAGGTCAGAGAGGGAATTATAAATGAACAAAAAGATAGCACCTTTTTGGCACTTCTGAGGAAATGATTGGATTTAATCTATATAGCACAGGAAAAAAAACCAGGCTAAGTTTCTTGGATAGCAATCACCCAGTTCTTTGGATATTGTAAGGAAAGAAAACTGGAAATTAATAAATTTGGAGTATGTTCCTGTTGTCAACTGCATTTATTGAAAAAGCTATAATTAGCAGTACTTTTTTGCATGCTGTAAGCTATGTAAAATCCATAGAGTGTCCAGGAACAAAAATATGGAGAAGAAATTGATGTCTATAAACCACATAGTCCACAAATAATAGACATCAGTGCAATTCTTCCAAATTAACACAGGTATCTAGGCGAAGATATGATGGGAATGAACTTCTTCCCTTAAAAAAATCATCCTGGAATTTATGGCTTAGTTATAGTACTTACTAATAAGTAGCATTCTATTTTGTATCTGCACCTAATGTTGGCTGAACGTTTGACAATATTTAGTCTGAAAGGCTTTAGCTAAATAACTAAAAGTCCTCACTCATAAATTTGTAAAGGCACTTCCAACTGACATTAAAGAGCAGGGACAAGTTCGAGATAAACAAAAATGTGTTACTTGCAGGAAAGATTTAGAGGACAAGCAGAGAGAGTTTTTCAAGTCTCAGTGGATCTATTACAATTCAGAAACTGGACAGAAGGCATGCACAAATGGACTGTACAGTTATGTTTTAGTCATACTTGAGGTTGAAGGATTAAATACAATTAGTCAAGGTTGCAGGATCCAGGTTACCCTATTCTCTAACAATTTATCTTTCCCCCAACTCTCCATAATAATAGGTTTTTTTTTCATTTTCTGCATATCCACACTGCAGCCTTAATCTGCTTCTATCCAATGTTAATGTTGGTTGGGCTCCAAGCCAAATTCAGAAAATTTTGTCCAGACTGAGATGCTTTTGTAGGAATTAATTAATTCCATATAATCTGGAATGTTGGCTATCAAGCCCAGACCTTCTATCTTGGACAATTCTCTGCTGCTATACATAGCCTAGTTTCTCATGCTAGGAAAGCAATCACCAACCACTTTTTTTAAATGAACAGACCCTACAAGAATAGATAATTTGCTTGGTTGATTATGGCTGCTGTATGTATCTTAATAAGTTGTGATACTTTCCAAATATATTTTCTTATTCAAGTAATAGATAAATTATTAATAGATAAATTACTGTTTCATCATTTTTGAGGTACTTCATGTAGAATAATTTTTACCTTGTCCAAAAAGAAATAGGACTGGATCTTGAGTTGGTAACATTCTGTAGGAAGATTGCCAGTTTGGTGTAGTTGTTAAGGTCCCAGGTTAGAAACAGGAAGACAGTGAGTTTTAGGTATAAAATAGCGCCAGTCTCACTCAGCCCAAGGGAGGAGGAAATGACAAAGCACTTCCAAAAAAATCTTGCCATAAAAACTGCAGGGACTAGTCCAAGCAATTGCCAGGAATCTACCATTGACCCAAAGATACCACCCCAAAACATGTATACAACATTGCTACATTCGCTAGCCTACTAACACAACTATTGATAAAAATAGCTGCAGTAAAGATGAAAGAACTCCAGATGACATTCCTCAGCCTCTCTCTGCACATCACACAATCAAAGTGCAGGGCTTGCATAGAAGATAATAAAGTGTCACAGATCAAACTGGACAATGCTACTGAATTACTATTAACTGAAAGCAGGAAAGCAAAGGCCCTGGTTGCATTCATGATGTTCTGGGACAAGTAGAATAGGCTACCTGTTCTTGTCCCTCAGAAACAATTGATGGCTCATACTTTTGTAACAAGATAACCTGGCAGGGCCAATATGCTCTTTTATTATCTCTGTTCCAGACAATTCCAAGTAGAAAAAAGCCTTCATTCAAACTTTTCATTTGGTCTGTAGCTATAACTCCCAATGGTTTGCTCTTGGCCATGCTGGTAGGAACTGCTGGAAATTGTAGCTTGGCAACATTTGATGGATGTTCTTGTTGTGGCCTGTCAACCACTGACCCCTCCAGCAGCCAAATCAGATGAGGAGGAGGCATGGGAGTCAGGGTCAGTATCAAGGCAACATGAGAGCTCCGAGGGGAAAGCATGAATAGAGCTGTCAGAGAGAGAGAGAGGGAGAGAGAGAGAGANNNNGAGAGGGAGAGGGAGAGGGAGAGGGAGTGAGAGAGAGAGAGAGAAGCAGAGCCTGGGCCATCCGTCAGCCCTTGAATGGAGAGTCAACAGCCCCCAGGTCTGGAGGTGGTTGATGAGGAAGAGGAGGTGGATCCAGTGCCTGAGGCATAGATGCACAGAAGGCAGAGGAGAGAAGAGCAATGGAAATCTGTGTGCCAATCCTTGGAAAGGAAGAAGATGCTGCTAGCGAAGCCCCACCCTAGCTNNNNGGATAAAAGGCAGGGGGCAGAGATGAATAGTTGTCTGAATAGTTGGCAGACAACTATTCATCTCCCTGCCGGGGAGACTTTTAGCCTGCATTGAGAGAGAAACTTTGCCGGGGCTGCTGGCACTCCTAATAAAGGAATCATTGATTTAAATACAGAGGGTTTGTCATGTTTGGGGAGCTGGGTCAGAACAGTTCTCCTGCATTTGTTCTCAAAAAAATATTAGAAAAAATAGTTGAGTTTTTATCCGCTTAGTCTTGGCAGTATTATGCTCCAACTCCTAGTGACAATATCCCATGAAATTACACTGTATATTCAATTTCAATTCAATTGTATATTTACTTTATTGTCAGGTTAACAAAATAGGTGCATGTTTTCATTCTGAACCAATCTATGCAAAGGAGCAGTCTTTGTTTACCATATGAACATATAATAACAACATAGCAGACATTCCGAGGCCCACACTGGATATTTCAATACAGTCCATTCAATACTCACAATATCCTGTATTGATAACAATATTTCACTATGTCAGTCAATGGAATAATAACTTTAAAGCCAGAATGAGTACATCAGAAACAAAAAGCCCTCAACCCAATAATTAAGAGCATGTCATTTTCTCTGAGGAGAAAATAGAATGTTCATATGCCAAACCAGCATGATATTTTAATCTAAAGTTACCTAAAAATACTGATCTTGAGATTATAAAATTCCATCATGCCTGAGAGGGATCTATCTGTTTGTTTAGGGGTTTCAAAACAAAGGAGTTGCTGAGATTAAAAAGGAAGCGAAACACCAAAATGATTATGAAGGAGGGACCAAACTGAATGGTGTATTTGTGCTAACTGAATGAGTCTATGTATTTCCATTTTCACCCTATTCTGGAAACCAACTGCCCTTCTGGAGCTGAAGAATTGCTTCAGGAATGTTTTAAACTGAGGAGAAAAAGGAAATTAGAATGCAAACACAGAGAAATACAAACAAATACAAACTAGTACCCCCTCCCCCTCCCCAAGTTCCACTCCTCCTCTGATGGCTGATTGGAATTTTAATAAAGTAGAAGAAAAAAAACTTCTCCTAGGTTGGTTTTTTTTTCAAAATCAGGAGCATGTTTTAGAGTTAGGGTTTAGGATTAGTATCTTCTTCATTCTTATAGTAGTCTATAGGAACCCATCATTTTCCACATACAATGGAACCTTGGGTCGTGAACACTACTGTCCACAACCGAATCGGATGATGACCAAAAATTTCAGAAAATTTTTGCATCTGGTTGCGAACACATCTTCGGGTAGTGACCAAATACAAACGCAGTGATTTTCCCTGCCGTGGTGATTTCCCCTTCCACGCCATTTTTTTTGTCCGCACATGCACAGTCAGTCATGCTTCCGATCATGACCAAATTGGGTTGCAACAGAAGTCCTGGAACAGATTATGGTCATGACCCAAAGTTCCACTGTAATGTCTGTCAAATTTGTTTTTTCTGTATCCTGAACCTGCGCCCAATGGGTACAAATTTCATCTGTTTCACATTGTTTTGCAAGGTAAATTGTTGTTCCAGTGATGTTATAATAAATCTGGGCATACATTTCCATCTCTGTTGCTTTCATCATGAAGCTCCTTTATCTCTGTGGTGTTGTCTAGAGTGGACCTGTGACTTGAGATCACAAAATAATGCTGGCTTTCAAGATTCCAGCCGTAAGACATGAAAGAGACTCATGTCTTCAAACAAATAGGTAGTGCCAGGCGCAAGGAATCAGGAACCAAGCTGGTTGAAATGAATACAGATTGAATGCATGCTAACTCTTTCTACAAGAATCTCAACTGCTAACAGTGAAAGCAATTTGGTAGGAGATAAGAGTCAACAGATTTCAAGGTGGGCTGGACTTAGATCTCTTGTGGGCATGAAGGAACTCGAGACTGATGATGGGCTTGCCCCTTCCCTCTGGCTCAGCCTGATCATCTCCTATAGATAGCCCAGAACTATAGGGTGATATCTCAAAGTTGAACCTCTGATTGAACCTAAGTTGGCAAAAAAAATTGTTATTAACAACAAAAAGTTCAAAATTACAGGAAGAAAAAAAATCAGAATTTCAGCTGCTCCATAAGTCAGCACAATTTGAATGGATAATAATGAAAAGGGAGCCCATTTAACAAAATGCAATATAACAAAGAAAACCTTAGTTTTGAAAACAAAAAGCAAATCACCTGGCTTGTTCATAGTAGTTTGGAAAAGTTCTTGAAATAGTAGCTCATTGAAAATAGCAGAATAGATCCCTGAACATATAAAGCAGTAGTTTGAATTCATTCTGCATTGGTTAGGCCATACAATGAGAATTGTCTCAACTTTAGAAAATCAAATTTTAAGACTAATCTAGAGAAACTGGGTCAGCTGCAGAGATTGCTAATTAGAGAGATCAAACCACTAGATCTTTTTTTAAAAAATGAAGAATTGTGAAAGTTTAGCCTTGAAAAGCAAATACTGAGGATGGGGTGGGCTTGTGATGGTACTTTTTAAATGTCTGAAAGGATATTACACAGATCTTTTTGTAACATTCAGGAGTAAAGAATACAGAAGGATGAATTTCAGCTACAGGAAGGCAGAATCTGACTGCACATTAGAATATCTTTTCAACAATAGAACAGTCTGAATTGTCCAGAGATGAAATGCGTTCCGTCTTTTAAGTCTGTTTATTCTATTTTACACCTAAAACACTTGTGTTTATCTCTTAGGCCATGGGTGTCAAACTCATTGCATCATGTTGCTGTCATGTGATGTTTTGTGACATTTCCCATTTGCAGAATTGGGGTGGGCATAACCTGTGTGTGACTCATCCGGCCCACAGGCCATCAGTTTGACACTCCTGTAATCTAGGCCAACACATGAAAAAAGGGATTGTCACTATCTTGACATTTTTTTTATCATCCCTTTTAATCATCCCTTCTGCTTGGGCTATCTTCCCTAATTTTATCAAAAGCCTGGGAATAGGCTCAAGGAGGGGAGGGAGAAGGGAAGAGAAGCAATTCAAATTAATACCTATAACCACTATTTATAGGAGAGATTCAAATTCTGCTTGCTTATTTTTTTTAGTGAGAATCAATTCTATAGCATCGACTAGCATTCCTGTGTTCCTGCATGTCACATTAATTTCCTGGGAAATAATCTGCTTTTTCTGTCACATCCAAGAGTAATCATTCTCTGGCAAGTGAAACAATAATTGCCCAAAGAGGTGACAATGGGACCTTTAACAGGTAGGAGAATAAACTTAAACATGTTTTTAATTAAGACCAGGCCTAAGTAGTTTGAGAGAATCAGAAGGAAAAGACTTTAAACTACTTCTGAAGATTCTGAAGAGATATTTGGAAGTGAGATAATGAGCTCTCAGAATCTGAGTTGGCCCTTTTATAAATAAGTGTTCTGATTTTTGAAGAATATTTTGCAAACAGCTGTGTTGTTAGAGAATTATAACACTCTTCCTTTAGACTAGAACATTGATTGAAACTCTGCTCACATAAATCCAGTTCAAAAAGAAGAAAAAACCTTTTGTGTGTGGTATGTGTATATATTGTCTACTAATGATTGTTAACATCCATGTAACAAATACAATATTGATTAGGTAAGTAATTATAAAATTAATTAATTAAGTGCAATTTCTACAAATGTATGAACAGAAAATTGGCCTTATATTCTACCAGCATAGCTCTATCATTCAATTTAAACCTATGTAATAGGGACACAATATTAATTATCACCAATTTCTTTCACCCACTTTACCTGTTTTTGTTATGTGCTCTACAACTGCAGATCAAGGGAAGGGAAACAAATATATTAGAATTAATGAGTTTAAATTTTTGCTCATCTGACTCTCTTTCAAGATTGTCTGGCTACCCATGGCAAATTCAAGGGTGATCTACCATACATGTTTAATAAGGGAAACCTTAGAGCAATTATTTAGATCTAAGTATCTGTGCTGAGCTTGTCAGCCAAACGTTGAAGCCAAATTGCATGGATGGTGTGCATACAGGTGAAAAGTTTTGTCATCTAGATATTCCCACTGATGAAATGTCCATCAACTTTTTAGTATAATCTCAAGATGACTTCTTTGAAAGACATGTACTGTCTTTCAGTAGCCAACTCAGGTGTATCATATTTTCTTCATAGCCGATTGCAGAAGCAAGAAATATAAATCTAATCTTTAGAAAGTTATTTGGTTTTTAAGACTGTATATAAAACTGGAAGGACATGAAACAGGGTCTGACAAACCAGTGCAATTCTGTTGCCAGGAAAACACTATGGAAATGACCACATAGTCACTAGGAGATGAATTCAGATTAAGGGAAGTCATTCTGTCATTCATTCATTTGATTTAAATGGCTGCCCACTCACTCTCAATGATTCTGGGTGGCCTATAAACAATAACAAACCCAATATAAAAAGAATAAAATCAATAACATCCCATCGCCTCTGGCAACAACAGACAATCAAACAAGCCATTTGATGGGTCCATCATTCATATACATATCTCATCTCCTTACAGTTCCATCAATCATTCTATCACTTATTTTTCATTCTTAAGCATGTACCTAACATCATCATTTCCGAGTGGAAGATCAAACATGTCCATTTGCCCCATGTGAATTTTTTTCGGTGAACCAGTCCTTTCATAACAACTGTAATGCTATTATTGCAGGCTTCAACACTTGGTATTTCTCTTTCACATTTACACATAATAGGTATTCATAAATGCATTAATTACTAAGTAGCAATTCTGCACCAAGTAGCATTGTAATGAGTTAGCTGAAACTGAGGTCAGAGAGAAGAGCAGAAGTGACAGATAGGGTAATAGTCTGAGGACAAATTCTGCCTGACTGAGTCTGACAATGTATACACAATGATTTGAACAATAAGTATGGTTATGTTAAAAACTTAATAAATCTCTCTCTATATCCTTCCTTTGACCTGTTATTTGGGTTTACAAAGAAAAGGTAAACAGAGAGAGGAAACTGGGGAGTTTAAGTGAAGCTGCTAAGTTTAAGAATGCATCTGGTCTGGCACTTATGAACAGTACTTTTAATGATGGAGGTTGTGGCCAACTTGTCAAACATCTAAAGAAGCATGGATGAATAGGTTCCATTCTTTACAATGATATCCTTAATTAGTTCTGATTTATTCTCCCAGACTAGCCACCCATGCCTACATTGATCATCTCATAGATCAACCCATAATTTTCAGTCAAGACACAAATGATCAGGCTCAAATTATCCTACTTTGGTTACATCATGAAAAGAACCAGCCCTTTGGAAAAGGTTGTAATGTTGACAAAAATGTAAGGAAAGAGAAGAGAGTGACCAGCAGCAAAGTGGATGGACTCAGTTACAGAGTTGGAAGACTAGAAAGACCAGGTTAGGGATAGATTGTTATGGAGAAAATCCACCTTTATGGTCACTAGGAGACAAAAATGACTTGATGGCATATAATCAATGTATCAATATTTTCTTACAGTCAAGACCCAAGTTCCAAATTAAAACATTAAAAGAAATTAGAACAAAACAGAACAAGATATAAGATTATATTACAGTCAATGGTGAAATTATCAATGGGCAGTCCAAGTCTGCTTAATTTTACAGACAACCTAGCAGAATTTAGCTACATTCAAAGAAATTGATCTATAGTAACAGCTGTACATAAAAGAGATCAGAATGTCTTGGATATTTTACCAAGTAAGGCGTTATAAAATAAATCTGTGAATTCTTACAGTAGGAACAATATAACAGGATATAAGTTGTGGTTTGAATAGTCTCCTGTCTACAGGGGAATCAATCATAATAGTAATGGGAACATCTAAGCTGTTGAAAGAACTACACTGCCATTGTCTCGTCTCGTCTCGTCTCTTCTCTTCTCTTCTCTTCTC
>AZIM01000845.1:221536-235212 GCA_000516915.1 Ophiophagus hannah
TCAGAAATGGTATAGGGTCTCCCGCTTGGGTGGGGGGTTGGACTAGATGACCTACAACGTCCCTTCCAACTCTGATTATCCATAATCGGTTACCTGATTAAAATTACAGGACGAAATAATAAATAATACCAACTAACCATTCTACCATGACACTCATTTGCTAGAATATAAGATCATTATCCAAATTAGGCAAAAACCCCACATTTTTTAAAAAATGTAACAAAATGTCATTAAGTTTTGAAAGAGGTTAGAGTACAAAAGGACAAGGAAAAATAAATATACAAATACTTGCAGGCAATTCATATAAAAGCAGTTAAATATTTTCAGTGTAGTCATGGAAGAGTATTTTATCTCTATATTTCTGAAGTAGATTCTCTTTCTTTCCCTTTTTATTTTACCCAACCCAAGTAATGATAATCCTAGATTTTCTCCATTTAATATACTATACAATAGTTTCACAGTACAGAGATGCTGGTTTTGTTTTGCTTTGTTTTGCTTTGGCTCATCTTCAGCATTTTCATAATGAGCTCTTCAGCTTTTGAAACACTTTCTACTGTCCAAATTGGATAAAATAATACATTTTTAAAAGAATGAAGCCTATCCAATTTTGAAATTAGAGCAGAATGTTCAAGAGATAGTATTTTGCATTTCAAACTTTTCAAACTACAATATCTTTCACATTCTATTTATTCTAAATACGTATATACAACTAGGCAAAATTAGTTATAAAATAGCTTTTATCATGAGTTTAAGTAGTTGATTTGGGACTGTAATGGCTATAATGTGGAATATATGGTGATGATGATGATAGCATAGAATTGATCATGCTGTAATAAACTCTGTTTTCCCCTTGTATTATATTTGTTATGATATAATCCATTATTTTAAAAAACAGTGCATTTAGAAAGTATTTTAGAGAAAAAAAATTGGAGGTTTTTGTGCTATGGTCATTAACTGATTGAACTAGTTCATTTGATTTCCTACTAATAAAGATTAGATTTCATTCCTTCCTTCTATACACACACAAACACACAGAGAGATAAATGTATTCCACAAATCTAATGCTATTTTATTTGCACTTATTCATTGAAATCTGATTGTTTTTTTAAAAAATTCAATCAGGTTGACAATTCACATTGTTAATTCTTTATTGATTAGCTATTAGGCCATATCAGAATACAAAATAATATATATATACACACACATGAGTAAGTAACAAAAACACCATATGTTTAAAATAGAATAAAATCAATTAAATACAAGACAATGGCAGCTACTACAATTTACACCAATCAATCCAAATATAAAGTTCTTAATGGATCTGTTTTGTTCAAATGAAAGATATATGTAATTTTGGGATTTTGACAGCAGAAACCAAATTTAATTATATTAAAATAATTTATTATATTATTTTAGATATAATAAAATAATATTTATATTATTTGAACAGACTATTGTTTTCCTTATATTAATAAAATAAATTATTTTAATGTAAGGAACACAATAGCTTGCTCATCTAATGTGTGGTCCAAGATATAGATGCCTCTCTTTCTTATAGAATTGAATATGCGTAGAATATGTCTTCTACCTCTGGGGTTCCAGAAATACAAGTGTGTTTATTATATAGAACTTAGTTAAGATTCTAGCACAGCAGATCCTTGCAAAATAGAATTCATCACATTTTTAAGCGGTTGCAAAAGTTGGCCTTCAAAACATTTATAGTATAAATTTGTTAGACTATCACGCTCTGGTGCTTTTCTATTTTGATCTTTTTTATGACTTTTGATATTTCAAAAGTTATTAGACAATGAAAGAGTGGATAACTTTGTGAAATAGGAGGTTCTTGGGATTGGAATGGCATAATTTTGTGATTTGAGTGGCTCAGCTATTTATGGTACAACAAAGTTAAGGTTAATATAGATTTTAAAAATAATTTTATTAGGCATGACACATTGAGGATTTGGAACAGGTATAAAGCAAGATTGCTCTGTGGTTGTCACCCCAAGATGCCTTTTTTAAGAAGAGAGTTGATAGTTACACAATCTTGGTTGATATATGCTGATTTATTGACTTTTTTCAAAGGAAAACCTTCATTACAAAAAAGAGAAGAATTGGAAATACAAGGTCATGCTTGTTAATGGCTAGCTTATGTTCAGTTGACAGACTTAAATTAGACAAAAAGACTTTGGGTTTTACAAATGAGAAAACTGGCTCTGAGTTGGATTTATGTACTAATTATGAGCATCTAATGCCAAGGTGTATAAGCTTTTATTGTTTAATGAAATGGAAGATGAATATTTTAAAGATTACATGATTAAATGGGCATTTTTTTGTATATAGTGCTTGATCAATGGGAGAATATACAGGATGCAGAATAAAAGAGTTGGAAGGAACCTTTGAGGTCTTCTTGTCCAACCTCAAGAATAATCATTTCAGACAAATGGTTGTCCAATAAACCTCCAGTGATGGAGGACCCACAACTTCTGAAGGCAACCCATTACACTGATTAATTGTTCTCACTGTCNNGAAATTTCTCCTTAGTTCTAGGTTGGATATCTCTTTGATAAGTTTCCATCTGTTCCATCTGGTCTTGCCCTCAGGTGCTTTCGGGAATAGGCCAACCCCTCTTTTCTGTGACAGCCCCTCAAATATTGAATGATTGCTATCATCCCTGGTCCTTCTCTTCATTAGACTAGACATACCTAATTCCTGCACCTGTTCATCATATTTTTCTAGAATCTCAAAACCTGGTGACTAAAACTGAATATCGTATTCCAATGTGGTCTTATCTTTTTTTTTTTGTAAAAAAGTTTTTTTTTTAATTTTTTGATAACAAACATAAACATAAAACAACAAATAAAACCTTCTTTCCATTGTACAGTGTGTCAGTTGGTACATATTTCTTGTGCATAATATCTATAGTCTTTCCCTCTTAGATTTAAATTTATATTCAAATTATATTAATCAACTTTTCATGTCATGCTATGTTATTATTGCATCATCATTAGACTTTGACTACAAGTTCACATTATACTTTTAGAGCAAATCTCAGTTTTTACTAATTTGAATTCATATTATAATTCATTCCCATAATAATCAGTTGTAACATATCATTACTATTGTATTATATTTACTATTGTATTATATTTATATTATAATATATTTCATTTTCCCATTTTTCTATCTAGCCATTGATAAAATAAATCCCATATTTTATAATATTCTTTTTCTTCCTGCTCTCTAATTGCCAGTGTTAATCTACTCATCTCTGCACATTCCATTATTTTCTTAATCACCTCCTCCTCTATCGGGATTTTTTCATTTTTCCAATTTTGAGCAAATACAATTCTAGCTGCAGTTAAAACATTAATAGTCAAATATGTCAATTCTCTATTGTATCCTTCAGGTAAGATACCCAATAAAAATATCTCTGGTTAAATGTTGTCTTATCAAAGCAGTATAAAGTGGTACTAATTTCATGTGTCCTTGATACTACCCCTATGTTGATGCAGCCTAGGACTACATTGATTTTTTTGGCTGCTACACAACTTTGCTGGATCATATTTAAGAAGTGCCTACTAGGACATCTAGATTCCTCTCACATTTACTGCTATTGCCACACACCACCTATTCTATACCTATGCATTTGTTTTTTCTTGCCTAAGTGTAAAACCTTACTTTTCTCCCCAGTAAATTGCTTTTTGTTGGTCCAGCCAAGTCTGTCAAGATCCTTTTGGATCTTGAGCCTATCTTCTAACTTATTATATATGAAGTAGAGGACTGAAATTTACATTGAACTATAGTTTGAAAGAGAACTTTTATAAGATGATGTTCTGCAAGTATTTAACATCTGATGAATTGTCAAAGATCTATAAGAGAGTGTCAAAAAGCTAGGAAATATTGAGACCATATATGTATTTTAGTTCCGAGAATTCTTAAAATAAATATACAATTGTACATTTAAAATATAATTAAAATAAACGTACAATTGTAACCACAAGTTTTCTTTCTTTTTTAAGTAATTAATTAATTAAAAACTTTGCACATCTTTATTTACATTGTTAACAATATTGTGTCATCAATAATATATATGTTTACATTTATTCCTATACATTAATTCTTACTTCTGTGTTCTACCCATTTATACCATCTATCCCTAACCGCATAATATTCTTATTCATTCTTGCCTTTTAACTTCACTGTAAGTTTAGCCATCTCAGCACAATCCAATATTTTTTGTATCAACTTCTCTTCAGATGGTATCTTTTCTGTTTTCCAGTCTTGTGCAAAAACTATCCTTGCCATTTTCTTTTTAGAATTAATGGATAATCTGATTAAAAGAAAATGTGGGTCTTTGTTTATATCACAACAGCTTTTATATGCATAGAGATGGAAGGATTCACAAATTCCTTCAGTAGAAGAATGGATGGTGAAGCTCAGGGAATTGGCTGATATGGCAAAATTGACTTTGCCTAAGTTTATTTCTATTTAGAAACTACTGTTGGACTTTGTACTAGAAACTGAATGAAATAAGCACTTAAGGATATGACAATTAGAACTGTTCATGATCATAGAAATAATGTGCATTATTGTTGATTTTAGAATAAGAGATTAATGTATTTTATATTTGTATAAAGTTGGAAGTTACTCCCCCCTTTTTTTCTTTCTCTTTCCAATCCTGATTTTTCTTTTTTTCTTTTCTTTTTCCTAACCTCTTTTTTATGTTTTATTTTTACCTTTTTGTATTTTATTTTTGCTTCTTAAAAAAATCCACTGTTATATTTCCGAAGTGAGTGTGGCAAATATCTGAATTATTTTTTCCTCATCTTCCCAAAATGGTATCTGAAACCTGTATCTTTCCTTTAATTAAATCTGGAACATTTCTTTCTCTGTGTTTATCCTGTTCTGACCTTGATGTTAAAGGAGTTCTCTGTTTTACAGATAGTGAATGCTGGTGATTAGTTAGCTCCAAAGCCTGTGCCTTCGCCTCTGTAGCCTTGGTTCTTCTATTATAAAACGCATTACATTCTGTATTGGCAGAATGTAACGCCTTCTTAAAAAGTTCTTAAGTTTGAAAAGCACAGTGCAAAAATAAACTGCCTAAAAGTTAGCATTATCCATTTAGATCCATGCCTGCTAGGAAACCAGGAGATTTCTGTAAGCTTATTAAAGTATACTATAGAACGAAGAAGTTGTAAAAGGGGGTGTAATAGTGCCTTGATATTGTGTCACCTACCTTCTTTCAAAGGAGTATCAGCAACGAGAAGCAAGATCCTTGTGTCTCTGCAAAATTAGTTTCTCCTCAGTGGCTTTTTTAACTGGAAATTTTTGTAGTCTATAGGTTACAGGTAAAATTTGAAACATATGAGTTGCTATTTGATTCCATAGCTGGTTTGGAAATATACTTTTCCATTAAATAGTTGTTTAATTCAACCATTATTATTATTTTATTTATCACATCCAGAAGATGATGTTGATGGTGTTTGAGTGTTCAGCTG
Organism: Ophiophagus hannah; assembly: GCA_000516915.1. Taxonomy (NCBI): domain Eukaryota; kingdom Metazoa; phylum Chordata; class Lepidosauria; order Squamata; family Elapidae; genus Ophiophagus; species Ophiophagus hannah. Next base: position 227,035 of record AZIM01000845.1, read on the forward strand.
ATTTCCTCTTCTGCACCAATTTTTTGTAAGCGCCAAATTTTCAAAATTAGGTTCAGGTCATGACCAAATTGGGTTGCAACCAAAGTTACGGAATGAATTATGGTTATGATCAGAGGTTCTACTGTATTTGGAACCTGTTAGCTCTGTATACAGCCACACATATAGGTGTGTTTACTTAGTCTGAATTCCAATAAAACAAATGGCCATGAATTTAAAGCCAAACAAGTCAACATATAATCCATCTTTGACACTGTAGACATCTGTGTTCTGCTACAATAAGGGTGTCAAACTGGAGGCCCATGGGCCAGATGCGTCACATGCAGGCCACACCCACCCCAGCTCTGTGAAGGGAAAAAATGTTGTAAAACATCACGTGACAGCAACGTGACATAGCGAGTTTGACACTTGTGTCCTACAAGGTTCTGTTCATAAACCTGGGGTTTTTCTAATTTTCTGTGGCTTCTGTACCCAAGATGTCTTTGCACAATTACAAAATACAATTAAGTTATGATCAGTTTTGGAAGAGGAGTCTTTATATATATATATCCTAACCAAGCTCCTTTGTATCCTATGCAGAAGATTGCTTTGAATATCCACATTTTCTTTGACCAGTAATAAGATGAGAGAAATAAATGCAAATATCAGCTTTGGAAAAGCTGGAAGACATTTGATGCAGGTAAGTTTAGTGTGATCTTTTTGTATCCCAATGTTGATGGCCTCTCCAATACAATAAAAAAATAAAACATTCAAATTTTATACAATTATTGTATATAACAAGTACTTTGATTCTAACATGAAGTCTGTTGCTGAAAATACTAATATTTAAAGGTTGCATAGAAAATATTTCAGGTGTTTATTAAAATTGTTTTAAAAGTTCAGAAGACACACATTAAATATATACTAGCAAACTAATTGTACTATAATTTCAATTTCATTCACATTTAGTATAAATAAGTATATTGCTAAGAGTAGTTTGTAAAGTTTTCTATAGTTGCCTCACTAAAAAAAATACTATTCATAGCAGGTCATAAGAAAGATTTCATTCTCTCGGGGAATTCTCTATCATATTAGATTCCATAGGACAAAAAATAAAATGTAAGTTTTTGATTTTATGACTTTGTTATTAATTTCAGAGGATAGATTACTAATATTCATTAAATATCTTTCACTTTTTAAAAAGTTGTATGAGTTTTTTTCTTGCATCATATACAATATGATGTTGAGACATAGACATTAAACAGAATAACAGAGTTGGAGGAGACCTTGGGAGTTTTCTAGTTCAACTCCCTGCTCAAACAGGAAACCCTATACCATTCCATATAATCTGGCAACAAATTAAGCCCATTTTCTAAGCTACTAATGTGTCTCACCCATTAAAGAAAGAGAAAATATTGTTGATTAATGAATGAATCCCTTACTACTTCTTCTGGCGCAGTGCAAAAACATCAAAACAATATACACTTCAGACATCCCTGAAAGCTTTGCAAATAAACAACTGAAGTGGAAAAACACTATTATGTGTTTTTCAATACTTTTGAAGGGCAAAGTAATTGAATGCTCATTAGTCATCTGCAGAGATATAACCATATAAAGTGCTCAAGTAATTAGTGTGATGACTTAACTTGCAACACAGAGCCATGGTTCAAATTTATCACTCTTTAATCACCATATTAACACCTCTATAGTGTTCAATAATTATTTTAATGAATAATCTATTCTTTGGTCTTTCCCAATGAAATAGTGCATGCTTTGCATTTGTCTGGTGTTAGTTCTTACAAGTCAAGACAAATATATGCCTGAAAGAGAAAGGGATTCTTTTTTGAAAAGAAGACATTTCACAATGTTTTTAAAAATAAATAAAGGAAGGAACAATTGAACTACATGTTTGTATNNAATCTCTGCTCTAGAGAAAGCTAACACTAAAGGGAAAAGAGGGAGGTCTTTTCCCATCAGGATACTCTTACCTGTCTTTGCTTTGGGATATAAATCTACCACAAATTACTATGGAAACAAATTTTTTAAGAGTAATTTATATAGGTCAGGAGCGGGATCCGATTGGTGTAACTATCAGTTCGGTGATTTTACATTTTGCTGTGCGCATGTGTATATTGTCGTCATATAGCTTCATGGACAGCTGAGCAGCACTGTGCGTGGGTACACAGTGGTTGAAAAAGCACTTTTTTCCTGCTTTTTCAACTGCAGCTGTGTTGCACAAAGCAGCTGCGGTTGAAGATGTAGGAAATAAAGGTCAGGTAAGAGCCCNGGCAGGTGGGTGAGCCAAAACAGCAGCAGACAAAGAACCAGTTCTATGTATGCTCTCTGTTTGCTGATTTTCAGAGCAACTGGTTCTACAGAAGTGGACAGAACCAGTAGAATCCCACCCCTGGACATAAGACATATGATAACAGTGAACTGGATCTTCTAGTGCCCATTTTTCTATGGTCAAATATCAATGTTGAGGACAAAAACAGCTATTTCTTTTCTTATTTCTGGAAAATTCATCTGAAGACAAGATACTTTTCATTTTATTTTACTAAAGTATAAAGTCACACGCAAACTGCATACTCAAAATTTATAAATTAGCCAAAATAAATCCAAATTAAAATTACAAAATAATATATAGCAGGACCACAGGTTTACAGTGAAAAGAAATTAGGCATGCTGCTTATGCCTATTAAAAATGATATTTCCTCCTCCTCCTCCTCCTCCTCCTCTTCCTCTCCCCTGTGGAGGCTAGAAACGGGCCCAATTTGGCCTTCCGGAATTTCCAGGAGGCCCGTTTTTGCCTTCCCCAGGCCCCAGAGGTTTTCCTCAAGCCTCCAGGAGGGCAAAAACAGCCTCCCTGGGCTCTGGAGGCTCCCTGGAGGCCAGAAACGGACCCATTTCTAGCCTTTCAGTGCCTCCAGGAGGCCTGTTTTTCTCCCTCCCTGAGCCTCCACGTGGGCTCTGCACTTACCTGGGATCCAAAATGGGCCTCATGGAGACTCCTCGGAGGGGCAGGGTGAGGTGGGCGGGCCAGCCAGTCATTGCAACTACTGGTTCAGCAAACCAGATATAAAATTATCATCCAGTTCACCTGAACCAGTGTGAACTGGTAGCAGCCCACCCCTGCTTATAACCAATTACTCAAAATCTGGACAGAGTTAACTATATAAATTGGGAAATATATCTCTGTACAATATTTGAGGAAATGGGAAAGTTTCACCTTATTTAAGAGTTCACTCCATTAAAACAAGTTTTATTGATTCAACTCCCTCAGTGTTGCAAGATACAATACCCCTAATATACAAAATTGTTCATGCTGTTTCCAAACAGGACTGCCTATTCCCCAATGGAAAGGATTGGAGCCTCTGTCATGGGATCCACCCTATGGGACATCTCTCTCCCTCCAAGATATGGGTGGCCCCAACTCTACTAGCTTTTAAGAATCATAAAGTCCTAGCTCTTCTATAAGGCATTGTGACAAGATGTTAGCAATATGAGTGTTGGCATGGGTAAATGCAATTTATGATTATTGAGATTTTATTAGAAGGAAGGAAGAAAGGAAGGAAGGAAGGAAGGAAGGACGGAAGGACGGAAGGAAGGAAGGAAGGACGGAAGGAAGGAAGGCTTAGGAAGAACATTACTTTCTAACACAAATGTCAACTCTGCAGAGAAGCCATACAATTGGAGCCTACCTTCCAAAATTCAACTCCAAACAGATTGTTAAATATCTATCTAGAAAGGCAACCTCAAGGGGATTAAATTAAAATTTAACTGGCGTTTAAAAATTGTGAACCTGATTGTTGTTTTAAAAGATCCAGCAGTTAAGTTTCTCTGTAAATGCAGGTAGGAAATCAAAATATTGCTCTTAAGAATATGAACAGGATTAATCCAAAAAGTAGGATTATCAGTTAACTGCTTTTGTAAAATAGTAGATAGATGATGCCAGTAGGTCAAATTGGTTGTTTGATAATACTTGTCACATAGTTTTAATGCCATATGGCAATTTTGCAAATATAGAGATAGAAGTTTATAAATTGTGGACCTTTTCAAGGGGGGAATAATTATTATTGTTGAAATATATTAATCAGTATTCAACTAGGGGAGATATTTTATATGTATGGTTGACGTTCTATTTTATACACTTTTTTTGTCTTTGTTGATATGTATCCCCCCCCCACTTTTTTTTAAAATTTTTAATTTTGACTTTGGAAACCAAATTTTAAAAAAAATAGAAATAAAAAGGATTAATCCCCAAAAGTTTAGATTTGAGTTCCATGTGAAATTAGTATGAGGTCTTTTGTGGGAAGAACCTTTGAATAAAACACAAAGAGAAAATATGAACGTTGCATACGAAAAGATGTGTATGTGTGTATGTGCACATGTACACAGTTCTTAAGAAAATTTACATTTTGAAATTTTGCATTGGAGAAATGTACAGAACAAAAATAATTCCAAAGAAATTTGCATTTTTAAATCAGGGTTCCCAGGGAATTTTTCCCAATGACTAAGTACACAGGAGGAAGTGTGTAGAAAATAGCAATATAGCAATAGCACTTAGACTTATATACCGCTTTATAGTGCTTTTCAGCCCTCTCTAAGCGGTTTACAGAGTCAGCATATTGCACCCAACAATTTGGGTTCTCATTTTATCCACCTCAGAAGGATGTTAGGAAAAGTTGCAAATGTAAATGGATGAAGATTTTTTTAATGGGTGGCTTTTTAAAAATAGGTGTAAACTAGAACACTATCTTAATAACAGAGTAGGTGAACTAGATTAATATTAATTTTGTGCCTCTCTCTCTCAAGTGCCATAAACCATGAAGAAGGTATTTTAGACGGTTTGTCTAAAAATGGGGGTGGGGGAGAGGTAAGTGGGCTTCATGGTGAATGAGTTCATTCTACATTGGCAACTTCGTCTCTGGATTTAACGGGTCCGAAGTCGCATCTTAATGCCTGTTCAGTATTAGTTCAATATTAATAATATTGACCAGGCATTGAAATCCTGGCTTGGGTGAGATCTCATCTAGGGATTCACTTATTTATCACCTAGTTCCTTAGCATTTCTTCAACAAAGATCTAAACAAATAATCTTAATGAGACAGATTAATATGCGTGGTCTGGATGACATCTAGAGAATCAGCAACAACTAATTTATGGTTGTTAAGTTTCATGTCATCTTGACAATAACCTGGGTTTTGGCATCATTGTTGTCATTCTAATTGATAGAAAAATAACTAAATAGTTGAGATGTGTTCTCTGAACAGACTCTATGGGAAGAGTTAAAAAATAATGGGATTTAAACAGGTGCACCTGTTTAAAGGTGTTTAGTATTTATTTGACACTGTTGGTAGCATACAAGTAGAATGTCTACTGCTTAGTATGCATAAGTGTTATATCTGTATATGCTGAGCAGATTATGATGTGACAAAGCAAAGGAGATGGAAAAAAAACTTAACTTCAACCTTGATTTTTAAGAACTGTTGGGAAAAGATAGAAATCCTACTCTAAAATCAAGAAAAAAAACATGAAAGATTTTTTTGGAGAAAGATTGCTGCTGACTAGTAAACCACCTTTATGAGCTCGCTAAGTGGCCTAGGTAATCTTTTAATTTAAATATAGTAGACTGCACTCATCAGCACTAATTCAGTTTGGATTGGAGATTAGAAAGCTAAAAGGGCATGATACAAATTTGTGATTTGATTTAATTCACATTGCTTCAAGGCTCAATTTTAAAATGCAGGTTTGTCCATAAGCTATAAAAGGGAAACTTAAAAAAAAAAATCTGAAACTGCACCATACTTTGGCAGAATGAGATAAAATTAGCAGAGAGAATCTATGTAGTATATAACCCTGCCAAGTTTCAATTTAACATAGAGTCTGGCACAGAATAAATGAAATATGTAGCTTTGTCAACCCCATTGTAAGTGATTCAATATTATACAGAAGAGAGAGATCCAGATCCTAGCATAGAAATTCAGTAGTAGCTCTACTACTTTCAGAATAGTAAATCTCTCTCAACTCAGCTGACCTCATCAGTTTCTTTTGGTGGGAAACAAAATGGAGGGAGATTCTTCACATAATTTACCTTAACTATTAGAGAAAAAGCAAGATGCATAGCATAAGTGATTAGGAAAACAATTGACCCAGTATTTGTCAGTATGAGCTTATCCCAATAAGTCTTCTCTTCTTTTAATGACCCCATAACCCTTGAAGGGTGGAGTCTGGGCAACTGAATGGAACTTGAGTGTTTACTGGCCAGATATACCTTTCCTGTCACCAATGCGGAGTTATATTCAGCAGATACATTTTCATCGTGCCCAGAGAAAGAAATATCTGCCTCTACCTAGATCGAACTCACAGCATCCTGATTGTGAGGTGAGAGTTCCACCTCTAGGCCTCTGCACCACTCATCAGTCACCAATAAGTAACTTTAAATTATCCCTTCCACACAGAATATAAACTTTGATCTAACTGTATATAGTCGGCTTGTCATACATAAGCCGATATTCAGGGTGCTAAAAACTCAGCTGAACTCTCAATTGTGTTAGAATTGGGAAAGCTAAATTATTATTTTTTTGAAGGAAAGCTAAGAAAGTGATTGAAACCCAACCAATATTACCTCTGCTTAACAGTAGAAATTTACAAGATAAGACTTTGCTACTTATCAATCAATGATTAAGAAAAACAAAAATATAACATAAGTAACTATTAAATTGGAGATAAGCCACTCAGTTGCAGGTTTGATCCATAAATCCACTATACATTTGGGAAAACCTACCATTAGCCTTGTGTGTCTGTCTACTCAAGCATTACTGACAAATTTTGAACCTGTTCCAGCTCCCATATTTCACTTCCACACAGGTGAGAGAACAGTCAACTTCCTTCTCCCAAAATCCCATTGTGATACTTTTCCAACTTCTCTTTGAAACAAGCCCAGTACTTTCTAAGCAAAGGTTCATGGACATTATATTAAATATCTTGAGATGTGAAAAAGTGAATGAAGTTGAACACAAGTAAGTAAAGTTTTGACACCATTCTGTGTATTGCCTGTAACAACTCCAAAAGCAGAGTGAAACCCATGGAGGCTGTGACATTGTTCAAAATAATATGAAATGCTTCAGACCCCAGCTGATTTGATTTGCTGCTTTGAAGCAGTGCCCTGCTTTCATTCATGCATCTCTTCAATCTGTCAATTTGACTGAAACATCATCAAATTGAAACACTCTTTTGAAACTCAGCACAAGTGCTGTACTTTTATTACCCTACCTATATTGTTGGGTGGAAGTTTTAGCTGATTCTGAATTTAAATAAATGCATGCTTTAAGATGCATTTAAACTCTAGTCTAAGCTACCTTTGAGATGGTGTGTTTTAAACTTAAGATTTCTTTCTTAATTAAATTATTATCCATCTGCCGACCACAGCCAGGTTAATTGCTTCTGCAGCCTTTTGCAGTCAGCATTTTAACAGTTTCATGAGTTACAGACATGAGTGCTGTGCAGCACAATGTACAAGACTGAAGAACACAAATTGTACAGTTCCCAGTTACCGCAACCACACAATATATTACTTGTTTGGGAACACAACCAGTACAATTGATGGAAAACTAAGAATTGTCACCTGCTTTCTTTGCTCTATGCAAAGGGTGTCAAACTGGTGGCCCATGGGCCGGATGTATCACATGCAGGCCATGCCCACCCCAGCTCCGCAAATGGGAAAAATTTCACAACACATGTGACAGCCATGTGACACAACAAGTTTGACACTTGTGCTCTAGGCAGACAACAAGATCTCTCCTTCCCTCTTTGAAAGAGGAGATAAATTTAAACGAAGATTTCTCTCCAGGCCACACAAGATTTTATTTGATCATAGAAGAAAGAGCACAGCCATTTCTTCAAAGATATTCAGTAAATATCTGAAATATCTTGGGACAATGAGGAACATAAATAACATCAAATACAAACATCTGATTTTCAAGTACTGGATTTTCTCAACCATTATGTAAGGATGATAATTTAATTATATTTCTTTTCAATTTTTTTTTAAAAGTACATTCCATGGCATTTTGGAACAGGAAAAAGAGAAACATACAATAAGATGTCCATGTCAGTTGGACATGACTTCACTACAGGTAATCCTGGACTTACAAACAATAATTTAGTGGCTGTTCAAAGCAGGGGTGGGATGCTACCGGT